>OZ005734.1:78075106-78358856 GCA_963930755.1 Eudasyphora cyanicolor
AAGATAAAAAGATTTCATATCCTTACATAAATGTACTATCCCCGTTGAGATCCAGGCGAGACCTTATCGTAAAAGTTCAGAGTTGATGAAAGGCAATTTGCAATCAACTCTGATCCATTTATACCGAGAGGTGAGAGATAGTAACTGTTTGACCAGTTGAAAGGAGCTTGATTCTCCAGAATACTGTTCATAAGATAATTCGTACAGGGTGGAAGACGGTCCTTAAACGATGATATCCTTTTAATGGCATATGTAGGTATAGGAACAACGTTGGCCTTGCCGTAAATGTAATACCGCTTGTGGATAATTCCTGTCAACACACAGTCTCAAAATCTTCCTCTCAAGGACAGAAAATTCCCTCATAACAGTTGGGGACACACTGAACCAAATTGGAAATGCATATAGCAACAAAGGACGTATGCTTACTTTATTAATCAAAAGTTTGGTGTTAACCGGCAAATATTTATTATTAAAAAGAAGTGCAAAGGCACCTTTAATACCGTTCGCCCTCGCTAATGCATGTCGCGCATGTCTATTAAATCTAATCCACAAAAGGAATTTCCTGCCCGTTGAGAGAAAGCCTAAGTTCATTGCTCTAGGGTACTACAAATATATATAAGAAAAAATCTTAATGCATACCATTTTGGTACGTCACTAGTTACTGCCACCAACAAATCTATATTGGAAACAAATACATATTTTGTCGAAATCTTAGTTCGTACCCTAGGGAAAATTGGACCGGTAGCATATGAAATGCGTGATAGATCTATTAGGGACAGCGATTAGTCCGCATATTGTCCATTTTACATAAAAGCATATGTCACTTTTGAAACTTAATACGATTAAATGTTTCTATTCTACTTGTCTTCGGGCCTTCTAGCAAGGAGTAGGTAACCCAACAGGCCCTCTACTAAGGAGTAGAGGGCCTGTTAAAAAAGTCATATCGGGTAGATGCTAAATATGGGGGCTGTATAAAAAAGCAAACCGATATTGCCCATTTTCAATCACAAATTACCTCCAGCAATAAGAAGTATCTATATCAAATTTCAGTCATATAACTCAGTTATTGTAGAGTGTAGAGTGATTACAACAGACCGGATGGCCGGACAGACGGACATGGCTAAATCCTCTTAGAATTTTATAAAGTTTAAGAATATACTCGTAAATACTTTATGGAGTCGCAGATCAATATTTAGAGGTGTTACAAACAGAGTGACAAAATTAATATACCCCCATCCTATGGTGGAGGGTATAAAAAGGATGCTTTCCTAAGAGGCTGACATTTAGTGAGAGTAGTACACGGAATAATATCATTACTGAGCAAGAGATTGCAGAGAAAACAATTGACAAGTTTACAAAAAAAGCAGTTTTAAAACACTTGTTCTAATACCCAGAAAAAATTCCAAAAAATCGGATAGCCTCAAATTAAATTTTGTTTAAATCTGATTACGTCAGAAACTATTTATTGTAAATTAATATTAATATCTTAATTAAATCTAATGTAATAATAATGAAATTTGGAGTAAATATTTTTTCAAAAGTGGGCCCTATCGAATATGTGGACGGGACATTGCACCAATTTATAAATGTAGCATGTTGGTGCTACTGATATTATTCTTGTGGAAATGCCAATCTGGTCAGGAAATGAAAACGTACTGTGTCATAGTGGACACAATATCTAACGTTCCAGTATTTATACCCTACACCACACTGTGGTACAGGGTATTATGACTTTGTGCATTTGTTTGTAACACCACCAAAAAAAAAAGAGATAGATCCATTGTTTATTATATCGATCGACTTGTAATCACTTTCTGAGTCGATTTAGCTACGTCTGTCTGTCTGTCCGTCTGTCTGTAGATGTATTCTTGTAATCAAAGTATAGGCCGCAATTATGGCCCGATCTTGACGAAACTTTACACATACCTTTTTTTTGGCCCAAGGACGATTCCTATTTAATTTGGTTAAAATCGGTTCAGATTTGGATATAGCCCCCATATATATGTTACCCCCGATTTGACATGTAAGCGCTGTAAAAACTTTATTTTATATCCGATCAGTATGAAATTCAGCAGAAAGAGCTCTCTTATTATATGAATAAACACTGTTAAATTTGGAAGAAATCGGTTCAGATTTAGATATAGCCCCCATATATACGTTACCCCCGATTTCACATGTAAGCGCCGTAAAAAAATTATTTTATAACCGATCAGTGTGAAATTCGGCAGAAAGAGGTTTCATATTACATGAATTAATATTGCCAAATTTGAGGGAAATCGGTTCAGATTTAGATATAGCCCCCATATATATGTTACCCCCGATATTACATGTAAGCGTTGGAGAGTGTATTTTTAATCCGATCAGTACGAAATTCGACAGAAAGAGGTTTCTTATTACATGAATTAATATTGCCAAATTTGAGGGAAATCGGTTAAGATTTAGATAAAGCCCATCTATATATGTAACCCCCGATTTGACATGTCAGCGCTGTAGAAACTGTATTTTATATCCGATCAGTAAAAAAATTGGCAGAAAGAGGTTTCTCATTACGCGAATTAACACTGCCAAATTTGAGGGAAATCGGTTCAGATTTAGATATAGCCCCCATATATGTATATGTTACCCTCGATTTGACATGTAAGCGCTGTATAACTGTATTTTAAATCCGATCAGTAAACAAAAATGTCAGAAGAGGTTTCCCATTACATGAATTAACACTGCCATATTTGAGGGAAAAAGGTTCAGATTTAGATATAGCCCCCATATATACGTTACCCACGATTTAACATGTAAGCGCTGTACAATCTGTATTTTATATCCGATCAGTAAAAAAATCTACACAAAGAGGTTTTTATTATATGAAAGGATACTTCCAAATTCAGAGAAAATCGGTTCAGATTTAGATATAGCGCCCATATATATGTTACCCCCGATTTGACATGTAAGTGCTGTAGAGACTGTATTTTATATCCGGTCAGTACGAAATTTGACAGAAAGAAGTTTATTTTTCAATGAATGAGTATTCAAGGAAAATCCGTTCACATTTATATATAACCTCCATATATATGTTCCTCCTGATTTGGTACCAAAGCGCTGTATAAGTTGTACTTTACTTCCGATCAAAATTTTCCAGAAAGATGTTCCTAATTTTTTTATATAAGCGCTATTTTAGAGACCTGAAAGGCTTCAGCGGAAATGAAAATTAAAACATTACTTAAACCAATTATTCCAAGGTAGTACCTACCTAACATACCCTGCATATATTACTTATGTTGTGTACGACCAAAAATAAGACTATTTATTGTGTTAAGGCTAATAATAACCACAGTAAATGCAAATATGTGGAATATTATTATTAGTTCAATTTATAATTCCACACATTATATTAAACTCCTCTTTGGAATAAGCGTTGACGTGGCATGGGATCTAAGTACTTTCGTAAAAGAAAGGAAACTAATTGTTCCAACTATTCAAAAAGAAATTCTTAATGTACATTGCCGAGGTGGTGTAGGGTATTATATAGTCGGCCCCGCCCGACTTTAACCTTTCCTTACTGGTTTTTAATTGCACTATGTCTGAACCACTTTCGATAAGAAGTATCTCATTTCTTTACCTAATAGATGAGAGTGAATGACCACAAAACTGGTATGGGGAATAATAAAAATAAACTGGTAAAATTTCAACTGAATCGATTGTACTATGTTGTCTATACAACGTGTAGAAGACAAATCTGAAGGTACAGTTCAACCTTGGATATATATTCAACCATTGTCAGATTTGATCCATTTTATCTAGGAATAGTTGAAAACATAATAGAACCTAAACTACCAAATTTCAACCGGATTGCATGAATAGAATTAATTTTAGAACGGAAGGTACAGTTATATGGAAGCTATATTAAACAATGGACGAAATTATACCATTTTCAACAGCGTTCGCCCCTTACACCCAGGAAGTGCATGTGCAAATAATGACGTAATTTATCACAGGAATGTGTTAACATGCGGAGAGATGGACGGACGTGGCTAAATCGATTCGAAAGTAATTCTGTTTACCACTTGTTTTACTACATGATAATGACTATTGCATTATGCTAGAGATTTTTTTCCAATATTATAATATTTTCATACTCCAAAATATTTGCAATCATATTGCGAAGGAAATATAAAGACTGTTAGTACGAGTAGAAATTTGTTTAGTTTTCTTCAGATTTTTCATATAATTAAAAATCGTTATTTCAAAGAAAAAATCGACAAAAGTAATTTTTAATATTTCAGCTAAATTCCAGAATGGTCAAGGGCAAAATATTGCAAATGCAGTGAAAAAAGACAAATCAATATATGGCAGCTCTGTGTAAATCTAAACCGATTTTTGCCGTTTTTGTCATTGCGATCGTACAATAAATACGACCTTCACTTTGATCACAAAAATATATGGACAGTCACGCGGTCGTCGCTAAATCGACTCAGATTCAGATTCTGAGTCAATCAGTATAATAAATTATAGTTTATGTCTTCTGCTTTAAGGCATTACAAACAAATGCACAAACCCATAAAACCATCTACACCAGTGTGACGCAGGGTATAATTATTAACATCGACTAAAGTTTTCATCATAGTCCGATTTGGTTCATTTTTCCAGGAATAGTTAGTGGTAAAACATAAGCTGGCAAAATTTCAAACGAAGCGGTTGCACAATGTGGCTACCGTCAGCATTTCGAAAGGATAATTTCGAATTTGGTAATTTAGTTTGAACGTGTTACACTATGTGACAACATTTTTGTCGAACGGCAGTGTATAACATTTTCGGTGTAATGTCCGGTGTCTGAAACACAAAAAAAAGATTAACAAATTTTTTTAATTCTGTTTAATTCTGATTTTCTTGGAAGCTGCTTTAGCATTTGGACCATAACTTTAAGTGTAAACTTAAGTACTATCTAAATAAAACGAAAATATGAGCGCTACAAATGCTTAAAACATCACTTTCACGTAGAAGCACTAGTTTAGTAATTATCGTTAAAACATTGAGAAAAATAATTTGATTTTTTTTCAAAAATATAGTTATTGCTGGCACGAAAAAACCATAAGAAATAGAAAAAAATAAAATAAACCGGTAAGGAAAGGCTAAAGTCGGGCGGTGCCGACTATATAATATCCTACACCACCTCGGCAATGTACATTAAGAATTTCTTTTTGAATAGTTGGAACAATTAGTTTCCTTTCTTTTACGAAAGTACTTAGCTCCCATGCCACGTCAACGCTTATTCCAAAGAGGAGTTTAATATAATGTGTGGAATTATAAATTGAACTAATAATAATATTCCACATATTTGCATTTACTGTGGTTATTATTAGCCTTAACACAATAAATAGTCTGATTTTTGGTCGTACACAATATAAGTAATATATGCAGGGTATGTTAGGTAGGTACTACCTTGGAATAATTGGTTTAATACTATACGACTATATAATACCCTACACCACTCTCGTAATATTGAATAACTCTGATATATAAATTTTGTAATTCATGTATAAATTGTTTACATAAATTTACTTTTGGGACATTTTATACTTAAATAATACCCTGTACCACAGTGTGGTGTAGGGTATAAAAACGATTGGATCTAAAGAGCCAAACCGGATGAAACATATATATGGGAGCTATAGCTAAATCTTAACCGATTTTCTTCAAATTCGGTAGTGTTGGTTCATGGATCAAGAAACTCTAACATTCTAAATTTCAACACGATCGGATGTAAAATACAGCTTCTATAGGACTAAAGGGCCAAATCGGACGAATCATATATATGGGAGCTATAGCTAAATCTTAACCGATTTTCTTCAAATTCGGCAATGTTGGTTCATGGATCAAGAAACTCTACCATTCTAAATTTCAAAACGATCGGATGTAAAATACAGCTTCTATAGGACTAAAGGGCCAAATCGGACGAAACATATATATGGGAGCTATAGCTAAATCTTAACCGATTTTCTTCAAATTCGGCAATGATGGTTCATGGATCAAGAAACTCTACTATTCTAAATTTCAAAACGATCGGATGTAAAATACAACTTCTATAGGACTAAAGGACCAAATCGGACGAAAGATATATATGGGAGCTATATCTAAATCTGAACCGATTTTCTTCAAATTCGGCAATGTTGGTTCATGGATCAAGAAACTCTACCATTCTAAATTTCAAAACGATCGGATGTAAAATACAGCTTCTATAGGACTAAAGGGCCAAATCGGACGAAACATATATATGGGAGCTATAGCTAAATCTTAACCGATTTTCTTCAAATTCGGCAATGTTGGTTCATGGATCAAGAAACTCTACCATTCTAAATTTCAAAACGATCGGATGTAAAATACAGCTTCTATAGGACTAAAGGATCAAATCGGACGAAAGATATATATGGGAGCTATATCTAAATCTGTACCGATTTTCTTCAAATTCGGCAATGTTGGTTCATGGATCAAGAAACTCTACCATTCTAAATTTCAAAACGATCGAATGTAAAATACAACTTCTATAGGACTTAAGGGCCAAATCGGACGAAACATATATATGGGAGCTATAGCTAAATCTTAACCGATTTTCTTCAAATTCGGCAATGTTGGTTCATGGATCAAGAACCTTTACCATTCTAAATTTCAAAACGATCGGATGTAAAATACAGCTTCTATAGGACTAAAGGACCAAATCGGACGAAAGATATATATGGGAGCTATATCTAAATCTGAACCGATTTTCTTCAAATTCGGCAATGTTGGTTCATGGATCAAGAAACTCTACCATTCTAAATTTCAAAACGATCGGATGTAAAATACAGCTTCTATAGGACTAAAGGGCCAAATCGGACGAAAGATATATATGGGAGCTATATCTAAATCTGAACCGATTTCAACCAAATTCAATAGCGATCTTAACAGCCGCAAAATACTCTAAACTGCAAAATTTCAGAACGATCGGAGTGAAATTGCGATCTGTAGTCGACGAACAACTTTACATGGACAGACGGACGGACAGACATCGTTAAATCGACTCAGCTAGTGATTCTGAGTCGATCGGTATACTTTAAGGTGGGTCTAGCTGTGTTATTTTAAGGTGTTACAAACATCTGCCGTGAAACAAACTTATAATACCCTGTACCACAGTGTGGTGTAGGGTATAATTAGTTTGTTCCTTTTTTAAAGCAAGCTACCTATCACGACCAAGAAAACAACGCATATTTGAAAAAAATCTATAGATAAATGTAGAAAATATATCTCATGATAAAAGTAAGAGAATTTCAACAAAATCATGTTCCTATACCCTCACTGCCGTGAACGAGGGTATATATCAGTTGATGCGGGTTAAAGGTGTAACAAACCGAAGGAGAGATCTAAGAGAACCCAAGGATATTTGACGGAAATCCATTTTTGACTATTTTAAGTCATTTGAGCAATGTCCGTCCATCCGTCGGTCTGTCTGGCTTGAGCGCACGATAACTTTCGATGGGGTTACTCCTACATTTTGGTACCTCCCAAACTAAAAATTTATTTTTTGGGTTTCACTTACTCTCATAATTTCTACATTTATCTATAGATAGGCACTGTTTTCTTCGTTAGGATGCTATCTTTCAAAAAATGGAACCAAAAATTTTTTTTGCTATTTTTTATATTTATACCCTACACCACACTGTGGTACAGGGTATTATAAGTTTGTTTCACGATGTCTGTCCGTCCGTCCGTCCGTCCGTCTGTCCATGTAAAGTTGTTCGTCGATCGGTTCAGATTTAGATATAGCTCCCATATATATCTTTCGTCCGATTTGGCCCTTTAGTCCTATAGAAGCTGTATTTTACATCCGATCGTTTTGAAATTTAGAATGGTAGAGTTTCTTGATCCATTAACCAACATTGCCGAACTTGAAGAAAATCGGTGCAGATTTAGATATAGCTCCCATATATATGTTTCATCCGGTTTGGCTCTTTAGATCCAATCGTTTTTATACCCTACACCACACTGTGGTACAGGGTATTATTTAACTATAAAATGTCCCAAAAGTAAATTTATGTAAACAATTTATACATGAATTACAAAATTTATATATCAGAGTTATTCAATATTACGAGAGTGGTGTAGGGTATTATATAGTCAGCACCACCCGACTTTAGCCTTTCCTTACTGGTTTTTAATTGTATTTTTCGTGCCAGCAAAAAACGATATTTTTGAAAAGAAACATTTTTTTCTCGTTGTTTTAATGACAGCTACTAATCTTCTGTTAATACGTCAGTTTCAACATTTCAAGCCCTGATAATTTCCTTTAATTCAAATGACATTCCGGCTTTATCGAGCCGGGAAGGTACTAGGGATGTCGAGCGGGAAATCCCGATCCCACAAATACCGGGATTACCCGATCCCGAAAAATCCCGAATCCAGGTATCTTTGAAGATCAATCCCGAGAAATCCCTATTTATATTGCTAAAGTTTTATTTGCTAGCGGAAATAACATGTCGGTTTGATATGAATCTGTACTAAGCAGATACTTCCCTGTATTTTATGTTGAATGAGATATCTGCTATTAAGCTAACTACACACGATTGCCAGATCGGACAACGTTATCAACCCTGTTAAAGTGCTGCAAATGTACGGGCAATGACATATTGTTATGCAAAGGTGAATTTACAGTTGAAACGATTGTAAGAAAACCTTGCAATTTCATATATCTATAATATATTTTGTAAATATTTATATGCCGGATTGCAAATAAAAATAATTTATAGACAGTGTTGCCACTAAAATGTTTCTCTGGCAATGGCGCCATTGTCACATGCATAAATTTCGCACATCTAACAATCTGCAAATTATCTCACAATGAGTTTTCTGCCAACGTTGCGGGACAAAAATTGTATGTTCACACGGTTATACGTTCACAGGGTTGCATTTTTCCGCTATTTTTCTGACAATATTGTCAGATATGGCAATCGTGTGTACTTAGCTTTAGATCCAAATTAACATATGAACTACAATCTTTTCTACGCTAACACAAGTACTCGTCCAAACACTTGTATTCTGTGCCATAAAAACGTATACTATCTTTTCTCTCCAGAGTTGTCAACATCGGACGCAACTGTGCTGATGCAAGGTAATGGAAGTATGTACCTGGCGTCAGTATACCTGCCATTCGATGCGCCGACATTGCCACCTACCTCGGAATTACAACGTCTGGTAAGGGAATCCAAAACTACAAGTAATGTGTTACTAGCTGGTTGGAATGCCAACTCACACCATATTGCTTGGGGTAGTACTGACCCCAATAAAAGGTGACAAGCCCTTATAGAATTTTTGAATACTAACGATCTCCTAACTCTCAACATAGGGAAAAAGGCGACCTTTGTTAACAAAATTAGGGAAGAAGTATTAGATATAACGATATGCTCGGAAAACCTCATTGATGAGATTCATGAGTGAAGGGTTTCAGATGAACACTCATATTCGCACCACCGTTATATAAGGTTTAAAATTGCACGGCCACCGCCTAACCCAATAAGTTTCCGTAATAAAGCTAAAACCGACTGGACCAAATTCGGAAATCTACTTAGAAATCGATTGGGCCAGCCTAAACACGACTATCCAAGTACAGAAGACATTGATATCAATGTGAGGAGGATTACGGAGGCTCTCATTAAATCATTCGAAGATAGTTGCCCGCTTCGAGAAAGGAAATCTGCCTATGAGAAACCCTGGATGACAGGGCAACTTCGCTCGATTGGCAAGGATGTCCGCAGACTTTACAACAGAGCTCGACGTAAAAAGCTATCAGTATATTGGGATGACTACCACAGAAGGCTCAAAGAATACAATAAAATCATTAGACTGGCGAAACGTAACTCCTGGAGGCTTTTCTGTGAGCAGGTAGGCAGCGTTAACAGCATATCCAAAATAAAAAAGTGTCTCTCAAAAACTCATATCCAAACCGAAACACTGGTGGATGAAACTGGTAAAAGGATGGAAACTATAGATGATACCGTAAGGCTTTTGATGAAAACTCGTTTTCCGAGTGGTAATGCTGGGCCAACAGAGGAACAGTTACAGACCGAAAATGTAATGCACCAAGTACCTATTGCGGATGCTATTGTTAAAGAAGCAATAAAAAGCTTCTCTCATTTTAAGGCTGCGGGACCGGACGGAATATTTCCAGCGCTTCTTCAGAATGAGGTGGATCTGGTATCAACTCATCAGGTTGGAATTTTCACTGCATGCCTAACTCATGCATATACCCCAAAAAATTGGCAGGAATCAAGGGTGGTCTTCATATCTAAGCCTGGCAAGGCGAGTTATACGATCCCAAAGGCTTACCGACCTATTAGCCTAACTTCTTTCCTGTTAAATACCATGGAGAGAATAATTGACGACATGATCAAAAGTAAGATAGCCGATGACAAGCTAAAATTCAAGCAACACGCATATGTTAAAGGAAGATCAGTGGAAACAGCTCTACATGAGGTAGTACACCACATAGAAATTGTACACTCAGTGAAAAATTGTACACTAGGGCGGGTTGATTTTTTTTTCTTTTTAATCGTATAGCAAAAACGTAAACTGCATAAAATTCTAAGAAAATTCTCCGAAGAAACCATGTATCTAAAATAAAATACTAATCCGCGCCTCTCGACTTGAAAATTAAAATAAATAATAAATACATATTAGAAAAAATAGATTTTTCCAAAAAGAAATAGAATTTTTTTAATAAAATTGTTTAGTAACGTATTTTATATGCCCTTTATATAATTTCGGCACTCAAAATTTTTTTCATTAAAAAAAATATTCACCCAAGTAAAAAAGTTTGTATACAATTTCAAGTCGAGAGGCGCGGATTAGGTTTTGATTTTAGACCCATGGTTTCTTCGGAGAATTTTCTTAGAATTTAATATAAATTACGTTATTGCTATACGATTTTTATTTTTTTTTTCATCCATACAAATCAACCCGCCCTATTGTACACACTTGCCGTTTGTATAGACATTGAGGGCGCTTTTAACAACGTTCAAACCGATACACTTATCCAGTCCTTAGACGAGTTTCAGGTTGACCGGGCGTTGATAAACTGGATCAACAATATGCTAAGGAATAGGTGGATTATTTGTGTGTCATATGACGTAAAAATCAGAGACAAGGTAAATCGTGGTATACCTCAGGGTGCATTTTATCGCCTCTCCTATGGGTAACGACGATAAACGATAAAGACGATAAAGCCCTCACCAATGAAGGACTTAAACCAGTCTGTTATGCAGACGACGTTATAATATTTCTAAGGGGCACACATCCAAACCAACTATGCAGAAGAGCTAAGCAGGCACTTAACATAGCATATAACTGGGCACAACCAAGGGGACTAAATGTCAACCCAGACAAAACAGAAATATGTCTATTTACAAGGAAATGGAAGATTCATCCTTTTACCGTGCCTCGTTTCCTGGATAAGATTATTGCCATATCTAAAAAGATAAAATACTTGGGAGTAATCTTGGATCAGAAACAGTACTGGAAAGATCATATTGAAGAAAGTTACAAAGGCTCATAGATGTTGGTCGTTGTGCAGAAGAGCTATAGGTTCAAAATGGGGACTACGTCCAAATATGACACACTGGCTTAAATGAGCGTGATTAGACCAATAATAACCTATGCCTCTGTAGTGTGGTGGACATCAATGGACAAAAAGTACAACATAATACCATTGCAAAAAGTGCAACGTATGTGCTGTCTAGGCATAAGCGGAGCAATTAGATCCGCACCAACAAGAGCGTTGGAGATTATACTGCACATCCAACAAATAGATATCCGTATAAAGTGTGAATAGATAAATCGAGACCACAAGTCGTACCATCAGAAGATATTACAATCACTGGTCGGTCATATTCGAACAACGGAAATCTCCGACCGCATTCCTGAAGTGCGGCTTACAGCTACCTGTGATTCGTTCGTGCCAGACAGACGCTCCTGGAAAAACGGAACTCTAGCTCATGCGCCAGTGGGAACCAGCTGCTACAGTGATGGGTCCAGGCTAGCAATCACGGAGTGTGTTAACTGGCTCAGTAATACCACAAAGGCTAAATATGCCAACATATTCACAGATAGCCAAATGGCGATCAAACCAATAACATCGGTAAAGGTCAAATCCAGAACAGTGTTAGACTGTAAAAGAACGATAAATAATTACTCAGTCCATGGTCAACTGCGTATTTTCTGGGTACCGGGACACAACGGAGTGATTGGAAATGAACGAGCAAACAGCTTGGCTTCAAAGGGTAGAGAACTTCCAGTAATAAACTTGGAAAATTGGAAACCTTTCGAAGCCACGAAGGATGAGTTGAAGCACTGGGCAGTGATTGCTCATAAAACTGTGTGGAATAGAGCAACTGTAGGAGCAACTGCAAAGATAATGTGGGGTGACTCAAATGAGAAGAAAACCAGTAGTTTTCTGAAACTAAACAAGATCGAGATTAGTAAGATGATAAGTGTTCTAACGGGACACTCAAGCTTACAAGCACATCTTCATCGCATAGGACTATCAGAAAACGACGAGTGCAGGGCATGCAGGGAAAACATCGAAACGATGGAACATTTTCTGTGTCACTACCCAGCTTTCACACATGCAAGATCCCGATATTTCGGTTCCGACATATTGCCAGACTTGACTCATCTCAGAGGATATGACTGGAAGATACAGAGAAAATACGTGTCTAGTACCGATTTTCTGTAATCCGTGGGGTATGAAAATCATAAATAAGGAGCGCACAACAGTCTGAACAACTGGCTTAAGTGTATGTCCATGGACATGAGACGTTTTAAAACGGCTCCTCTATTCAACCTAACCTAACCTAGCTGATGGAATAAATATGGATCAATTTAGTAATGTTTTAGTTACGTGTCTTATTAAACGCGAACTTTAATTTGCGTTTGAATCGAAAGATTCATATTATGTCCAATAATTCATATTGAGTCTGACGATTACTCAGCTGAAGAATTGGAAATATAATCCATACCAAAAAAGCAATTTTTTTGTTTTTGTTTCATAAAATCGTATGCTTCAATCTATACAAAAAACATTTTTATGTATCGGCCACAAAAAATATTGCTGCATAGTGTTATCGATTAATATTTTTTGAGTTAAGAAAATCACGATGATTTTTTTTAGACAAAGTGTCTATTATTCACACTACAATCTAGAATACTTGAGTAAGGTGTCTAAAATTTGGTACATATAATTCTTATATTTGAAGGTATGTTGGGATTGAAAATGGGCTAAGGGAATGGGAATTTATGTATCCCCAATGTGTAGGTTCTTCCCAATACAACTTCTTAACGCCATAGAGACTACAAATTCCAAAGGGCTACTTTGTTTTAATAATATTTATACCCGGAAGGTTCTATATAAGATTCGGCATGGCCGAACTTAACGCCGCTTTCTCCTGTTGTTTTATTGCGACTACTAACTTCAGTAAATATAGTCCATACCGACCCCATATAATACACATTGTTGAAAATCACTGCTAATGTGTTTTAGCTGAAATTATTAAAATTTCATGTAGAACGTTTTATTTGCAATCTATGTACTGGCATGGTTGCCTATAGCAATCAAAAACTTCTGCAACAGCAATAGGTTGCAGTTATGCACCATACACATATTTTCATAGCATATATATAGAACTTAGTACTGAATGTGCAAAGATTTCAACCTTTTCAGTTGGTCAGTATTGTGTTTATATATTTATACTGTACATATTTGTACATCCACTTAACAAAACGAACACACAAATAGACATTGTGTCGAACAAATATTTTCACACAAATACTTTCCAAACTATCAACAAATATTAGTACTTGTTTTGTCCTCTCTGCCAATATTAGTTTGGTTCTTGATGGCTATATTCTTAAAATATCTTCAAATGCAGTTGTCTCACAAATTTCTTAAATGTCTGTGCGTCTTTTCTTTCAGACATTTCCTCTTCATCTGCAGTTTTGTCAGCAGAGCTATGTATCGAGTCATAGAAATGTGGTATTGTGTTCTTGTCTTTACCTTCAGGGTATATACAATACTGTTTTGAGTACATAAAACACACAAAACCAGTAAGGAAAGACAGAAAGTCGGGCGGAGCCGACTTTATAATACCCTACACCTACCTATCAATGCGAAAATGGGAATTGCGGTAACAATTTGGCAGTGTTCATGCATGTAACAAGAAAACTCTCTCTGCCGATTTTCGTACTTATCGGATATAAAATATGGTGTCTACAGCGCTTACACCTCAAATCGGGTGAATCTAAATCGGAACAGATTTTCCCCGAATGTGGCAGTGTTTATTCATGTAATAAGAGAACTCTCTCTGCCAAATATCGTACTGATCTGATATAAAATACAGTTTCTACAGCGCTTACATGTCAAATCGGGTAAAACATATATATGGGGGCTATATCTAAATCTGAACAGATTTTCTCCGAATTTGGTAGTGTTTATTCACGTTATATGAAAACTCTCTCTGCCGAATTTCATAAAGATCGGATGTAAAATGCGGTTTCTACAGCGCTTACATGTCAAATCGGGTAAATCATATATATGGGGGCTATATCTAAATCTGAACCGATTTTCTCAGAATTTGGCAGTGTTCACTCATGTAATAAGAGAACTCTCTCTGCCAAATTTCGTACTGATCTGATATAAAATACAGTTTCTACATGTCAAATCGGGTAAAACATATATATGGGGGCTATATCTAAATCTGAACAGATTTTCTCCGAATTTGGTAGTGTTTATTCGCATAATAAGAAAACACTCTCTGCCGAATTTCATAAAGATTGGATGTAAAATGCGGTTTCTACATCGCTTACATGTCAAATCGGGTTAAACATATATATGGGGACTATATCTAAATCTGAACCGATTTTCCCCGAATTTGGCAGTGTTCATTCATGTAATAAGAGAACTCTCTCTGCCAAATTTCGCACTGATCTAATATAAAATACAGTTTCTACAGCGCTTACATGTAAAATCAGGGTTAACATATATATGGTGGCTATATCTAAATCTGAACCGATTTTTACCAATTTCAATAGGGATCGTCCTTGGGCCAAAAAATACCACTATGCTAAATTTCATCACAATCGGACCATAAATACGACCTGCACTTTGATTACAAGAATACATGGACAGACAGACGGACAGACAGGCAGACGGACATGGCTAAATCGACTCAGAAAGTGATTCTGAGTCGATCGGTATAATAAACAATGGGTCTATCTCTTCTCCTTTTAGGTGTTACAAACAAATGCACAAATTCATAATACCCTGTACCACAGTGTGGTGTAGGGTATAAAAAACTCAGTGCAGCATAATACATATAAAGATACAATTATGACCACACAGGCAGTTCAGGATAACTATGAAAAATATTGATGAACATTATTTTTTTGCTAGTTATATTGATAATGTGCTTTCAATTCAGTTTTGTTTAGAGATATGTAGTGTCTTTTTGCAATAAAATGATAAATGGAACAAGTTAGAAACTTCAGTTGGGTAAACCGACTTACGAATCCCCTCACCAAAAAATATTGGTAATTTAATTTATTTATTGATTTAATTAAATTGTTATTAATTTGATTTGCATTTAATAACTTTGTTGTTGATCAGTCGTAGTAAAGGGACCAATAACACTATGCAACAAAATTTTTTTTTTCGTGTCCTAGACCTAAAATTTATTTTTTTGTATAGAATGTGGCATTCTGTTATATAAAATCAAAACCAAAATTTTTTATAGATACAATTTTTTTTAAAATTTTTTTATTAAAAATACTATTATCGTCGAAGGTACCCTTAGTATTTGCACTATAATTTTTGCAGTATATGCTCGATCACGTCGACTTATACGTTAAATTGAAGCTATTAATGTGAACTACCAATGTTGGAAATATGTCTTTCACTTTGAAACAGTGATTTGGTAACAGTCATTAAACAAATTGGAAAAAGTAGATTTTTTACAAAAAAAAAAAAAATTCTGGGACAAAAAAAAAACAAAAAAAATCGAAAAAAACATCTTGTTTTACTTTTTAAAAGTTTGCATCATAGCGAAGGAAATGATGCCTATTTGAAAAAAATCTATGGAAATGTAGAAATTATAGCCCTATTGGTAGAGGTAAGAGAATTTAAAAAAATCGTTTTTTTTAATTTCTGTTTAAATAGCGATTTTATTTATTACTTTTATTTATATTATGTACATTTCAGTTTATTTACATGAACAAGTTTCATTAGAAGTAATTGTGAGTTCTTTGTTGACGTTTGTAGATTTCGGAATCGGTGTCTCTAATGAGGAACCAAATATAATCTCCCATCATTCTTTCATCCCAGTGCCCTTGGTAACGCCGCTCGATGGACTTCAATTCTTGGTAAATTTTTGGCCATGTTCGTCATTTACGTCACCAAGATTCTCGGGGAAAAAGTTTAAATGAGAATGCAAGAAATGAATTTTGAGGGACATATTTACACCTGTTGGAATACATAAAGCGAAAAATAAGTGAAAGAATACATACATATGTGTTATATACATAAATATAAAAAATATATTTCTAATCAATTTTTCATAATTTTGTAAAAAATCATTAATCATTATTTCATATTGCGGGCTTTTATTGGATCCAAGGAAATTTGAAACTACAAGCTTAAAAGCCCTCCATACCGCAATTTCATCCGACGTCAAATATGTTTCGAAATTCACATCTTTCATCAGTCGTCTTATTTTAGGCCCATCAAAAACTACTTCTTCGATTTTTTGAAAAGAAAGACTTTTAAATAAACTTTTTAAATATGAGAGTGAATTGCCATCTTTCCTTAAGGCTTTACAATTTTGTTAAAGAGCTCCAGCTTAATATGCAGTGTTGGCAAAATATCGGCTATCCCAGAGGCATAACGTACCAACTACTTTTAAATCGCAACAAATTTTCCAGTAATGTTCATATTTTGTGTATTTTATTAATTTAGCCATTGTTTCGTATGATTCCTTAGTGTTGACAGCATGAGCATTGGGAATCGACGGTTCCTGATTTTCGTTGTGTAAAAGTACTGCTTTCAAACTTTCTTTACTGCTGTCAACAAGTAACCGCCATTCGTTTGAATTGTATGTTTGATTAAGTTCCTCGAACAATCCGGGAATGTCCTTGCAAAAGCATCTGTTATCCACAGTTGTATAAAATTGTTTGTAAGGTATATCACGGACTCTATAATATGATATGTTAACATCTGGGGCCAAAATATTGTACTGTTTCATCCCAGATGCAAGTAGTTTTGCCTTATCTTTGGTCAGTTCCAAATCTCTCACTAGATCAATTAGTTGAAACTGAGTTAAAAGCGATGACTTCTGACTCAAACTTGAATCTCTCAGAGTTAGGTACTCAGTTGAACTTGATGATTGTTCCGTTATTAGGCTGTTGGCTATACTTGGACACTTCCTACTCCAATCTATTAACTTAGACAAAAATAGCAGTCCGTATTGGAATGAATGGTTGTCTCCAAATCATTGGCATTCCAAATTGTACGTGAAGTCTAAAATTAAAACTTTTTATTCCACATAACATTGTAATACATTAATTTTAAAGTATTTACCGCATTCTTCCACTAGTCCATCGAGTAAGATTTACATAGCATGAATAACACCAAATACTAGTTGTCCGCGGTTCGTTCATATTTTTCACTCATATACCAAAATATTACACATATATTTCTTCTATTATTTTACTAAACGCACGTTGATTTTTTTTAATTACATATTTTCCGCAGATGTAGCAGAAATTGTCGGGATCATTTACACATTGAAAAGTTGTTTGCCTTTTACTCAAACTTCGAAATATAACTTTGTAATATTTTTCAAAAAATCTACTTATCTCTTTAAGGCGCTGTATTACACTAATTTATTAATATGAAATTTCATTCATAAATTCCGGGTTTAATGTTCATAGGTTGCAGTACCTGTAGCTGAAATATAGTTTGCTTCGGAAGTAGACCCCCAATATTTTCAAGACTGCCGCGTACTACTTTGTATTGCGTACATATAATTTTACTACCTGTTTATACGACTAGGACGTCCATGCCCCTAAAAGGCGTTACTGAATGGAAACCTAATTAATAAAAAACCACAAATATTGTTGAATGACCCTCTATCTGAGCTGATCTCATCCAATATAGCTCTCACATTGCATATCATGTTTTATGGAGGCTTACGAACGGCCATAAAACATCGCCCTCTCTATAATTTTATAATGTCTGACATCAATCCTCATAAAATAAAATACAAGTGCAATGTCTCTTATATGTCTCTCTCAAATATGGCGAATTCATTTAAAAACGAAAAAATATGAAACAAGATTTTTTTGAATTTCCCTAACATTTACAAAATGGCTCATAACTTTTACTTCTATCCATAGATTTTTTTTTCAAATAGACAGTGTTTTCTTCGTTAGCATGGCTGGCTTTTAAAAAATGTGATAAAATAATGTTTTCGTTTTTTTCTATTTTTTTTTTATATTTTTTATGGTTTTTTGTATAATATAATAATTTTTTTCTCATATTTTTGACGACTGTTACTAAACCAAAGATTCTACATGAAAGCGATATTTGCAGCATATGTAGCCCTCATAATTCCCTTTAGTTCGAGGCATAACACGGCTCAATCAGGATTATGGTCCAAATACTGAATGCACTTTCCATGAAAGCTGGAACTAAAAAAAAAATTTAAAAAATTGCCATAAAAAATGGTTTTAATATTTTTTTCGTGTTTGTGACACCTAATTGCACCAGAAACTGTTATCCACATCCCTTGGACAACAATTTTATTGCATAGAGTAATTAGAGAATTAGCATGGTGGGTGAGGCGGGTTTTAAAAAGCGGCAGATCAATTTTATCCTTAACGCTGAATCCACCTCATATACAACGTTCAAATGCAACCCTGCAGTATGGTTTCGAGACTATAGTCTTCAAGGTATACAAGCAGGATATAGCTCCCACTGCAGAAGGCGAGTCGTCCACCGTGATTGATACACACCTTTCTGGAAGTGCGGACATAGCCACGCCCATTACACTGAGGGGCTGACACTGAGGGGCTGAATGGAGTCTCCGGACTATTTGACGCATCTGGCGGGGACATGCTCTTTGATAATACGAACGAAGAGATCGATAACACCCTCGTCGGGGTTGATGTTTATATGTCAATTACCAATGATGGTAAGAGTTCTACATATTAACCTCCGTCACGCTAATGCAGCCTCAGCGGTTCTATTTGTGCGCCTGTCCACAGGTGCAGTAGACATAGTCCTAATACAGGAGCCCTACGTTATAGGAGTATGGGTGTGTGGTATCAGGACACCCAACTTTAAACTGATTGTGCAAACTGTGAAGGCACTCCAAGAACCTGCATTTTGGCCAGGAAAGATCTAAGTATATTTCTCCTGACTAATTCAAGTGGAAAAGACCAAACAGCTGATAATCTGGAGATAAGTTATCGCATATATTGGTGGCCACCAGTTACTTCCCTTAGTTTTTAAAATGTGAAGCTGTAGTACCGACAGCTCTCTTCAGGGAAGTAGTAGAAGAAGCAACGTCTGACGAGCTCGAGCTGATTATTGCCACAGGCACGAATGCTCATCATACTATGTGGGTTAGTAAGGATATAAATAATAGGGGTGATTCGCTTCTTTACTTTATTCTAACTACCAACCTAACTATTTGTAACATGACAATAAACCGACCTTTACAATTAAAGACAGACAAGAAGTACTCGACGTAACGTTTGCTGCTGACCGGCTGTCTGACAAATATTTTGGGTGGAATATACTGGACGACCACTCATTCTCAGATCACCATTATATAGAGTTCAAACTCGCTGAAAAACGCCTAAACCTGCCGTCCACAGAAATGTGAGGAAGGCAAAGTGGCACCTGTATAAAAATAATTTCAAAAAAGTCCAACTCTAAACTTCCTTATGAACCGAATGACAGAGCCGGTCTGGATAATCTGGTCGAGAATATCACCACATCATTCAATAGAGAAGCCTGTCAAAAAACAAGGTACAAGGGTAAAACTAAACGGACTTCTGAGCTAACGGCTAAGAAAAATACCTACAACGAGGTGTTCAACAGGGCGAAATCTACGGGGGTCGCTAATGATTGGGATGCCTATAAAGATCAATGGTATCATTGGTATACCTTATGTGGCGAAGTGGAAAAGGTCTCCGACGCCGCAAGGATGAGGAAGATACTATCAGCTTCACCTTGTACAGTTGGATATTTGCAGGATGAGGCAAATAACTGGACTAAAAACAGGGAGCAGTCGCTTTATGTACTGCTCGACACACATTTCCCGGGGAAGTCACCAACAGAACCCGAAGATCAGCAGGACCAGCAAGAATGCGAGTGAAGTGCGAGCGTCGCTAGCTTGTTGATTGAGAGATCCATAATAAGCTGGACTATTAATAGTTTTGAACCTTGCAAGTCACCTGGACTGGACGGCATCACTCCAGCAGAAATGCAGAAAATGTCGAAGTACATTATCCTGTGCCTGGAGAAAATTTATGGAAGCTGTATCAGGCTTTCATACATTATTAATTCGATAGCATTCTCTGGACGTTTCCTTTAAGACTAATATACATATGTTCGACATTACTGCGAATACCTTTCGCCAAAAATAACTATTTTGTAAAATATAGCTGGATTAAATTTTTTGGAAACAGACTAAAATTATTTGTTGTCGAATTTTTTAGTAAAAATTTGATTGTGGATTCGGGACGCCAAATAAAAAAAAAACAATTTGGCAAATTTTGATCCAACAATGGAAGTTGACCACACTTAATGCAGGAAAGCTTATATTGTTTTTGAATTCTCATTGATTGTTTGTAGAAATCTACCTTATAGAGCTTCGTTTTTCTAATACGATGGAACTGTGAAAACGTGATGCAGTTGGTGTGCTGCCAATTTAATATTTAAGATTACACCGCGACATTTATCTCTACGAAAAAACATAGCCAGTGGTACATTATAGACTGTTCGAGAAAAAGTATTGTCCGAAATATTGTTTTTTATAATTCTGATATATTTTTTAAGTCATATACCGCAAATACAGCCAATTCTGCCTTATTTAAATTTCAAATTTGTCAGAATGTGTATTTTGATGCAGTGTTTTGAAATCCATCAGAAACCGAATTTCCATTTTTCTTGTTGTTACGCCATTTTCCGTTTCCGATGCGATATACATATGTTGCTCATTTCTAAAAACCGTTTGATTACACTATTCAACAAATGAAAACTTTTTGAAATATACACGGACTTCTACTACCAAAGGGTAGCATAACCCTATACTCGGTTTGGCGAAATTGGTGACCAATTTTTTTATGGGCCTCCAAAGTTTCTGAAAATCAGTGCCATCAGCTTTTGTCCAACAAGTAATTCAGATATGGTGATAGTGTTAAACTATATTCGGCAATAATGTAGCTAAGAATATGATGAACGAAGTTTGTTAACATTTTATACGAAAAATATTTTTTTCCGTACTTTTTTTTGAAAAAGTGAAGGAAAAAATATTTTTTTACTTTTTTCATCCTAACTTTCAGGGACCTACTAACAATGTTTGGCAAAATTGTAGCCAACGTAAATCTGAACAACTTTCCTGAACATATCATAACGATCTGAACCTGTCTAAGCACCCTAAATTGCTAAAAAAACAACAGTGTACCTTAAAAAATCTAGTTTTTCGCTATTATGTAACAGAAATATTTTGTTGGTGTAGGGTGTGTTCAGCAACATTATAGAAAATACTAAGGCCAATATTTTTGTGATACATATTAACCCTCTAGGTCCTCCCCATAACTGTAATTGTAGGCCCTATTTTAACAAATCGTAAAAAACGACCCTTAATGGAGGGCGGGGATGAAATGTTCTACAAAAATGTTGACCATAACATTTTATTTAATATGTTCCACAAAAATATTGGCCTTAAACTTTTCTATGAAGATTCTGAACTTACCCTTTACCAAATAACCTGTTAAATTATTATGAAAAACTAAATTTGTTGAGGAACAATGTGGTTTTTTGAGCTATTTTGGGTGCCTAGACACATTCAGATTGTATTGATATGTTCACAAAAGTTGTTCAGATTTACGTTTGCTAAAATTGTGCCAAACATTGTTAGTTAGTTAGTTCACAACAGTTCAGATTTACGTTGACTACAATTTTGCCAAAAATTCTTAGTGAAAAATTACGAGTCCATGAAAGTTAGGGTGAAAAAAGTGAAAACAATATTTTTTTCTTCACTTTTGTTTTAACAAACTTTGTTCATCATATTCTTATCTACATTATTGCCAAATATATTTAAGCAGTATCACTATGTCGGAATTTGTTTTGGACAAAAGCTTTTTTTAAGGGGCCCACTGATTTTCAGAATCTTTGGAGGCCCATAAAAAATAAATTGTACTGTCAAGTCCGTGTATTTTTTCACGGTGGTACAGTGTTATTTGCTAATTTTTTTTTAAAAAATCTATGATGGCTACATCCACTTACGACACATTCCAATCGATGTAGCTTTTTCAACTGTGTCATTTAAAAGGAAGGACATGTTTCCTTAATATGAAGTTCTTAAAAAATTCTACAAATCAGCAATTTTCTACAATCGCCAATTTCTGTATTAAGATCCACACATAGATACCAACTTCATCGTGATTTTGTTTTTCTCTTGAATAAATGGTACCGTCTTAGCGATGTAGGACAACCGTCTCCAAGCCTCTCTTGCCTTGTTTGTTGTGGCAAATAGCCGTAAGTACTAAGGTTTGCATAAATTATCAAGTGCCTGTCAGCGTTTAAAATCGCACTTAGCAGAGGCATAAGATTCAATTATATAACCATAGTAACATGAATAAACAACCATCATTGTCACTCGAAGTTTAATATTTAAATTGGATAAAATACCAAACACATTTCAGGATTCCTCCAATTATTATGAAAATTACTTTAAATAGTAACCAGTAAGGAAAGACTAAAGTGGGATGGGAGCGACTGTATAATACCCTCCTCCTTTATTTCCCAAGCAAGAATATGTAGCGGAAAGACGAAATATAAATGCCCAAATTTAAGCATGAGCGGGTAAATAATGCATTCTCTAGAGCACTAAGAAGTTGAACCGGAAGGGACCATTATATGGTCGAAGTAATTACATTTATATAATAAATGTGGAAGTATCAACATCATCACATAAGTCATGTATTATCTAAAACTTCAACAACTCAAATCGGAAGTGACCTTTTCCCTAGGGACGATTATATCAAAAAATAGTATAAATGCTTAAATGTCCGCGTAATTTATTTTCAATAATAAAGGCCTAATGGTGGGTTCTGGCCTTAAGATCAGATATCGGCTATATTTTCAATAAACTGCAATCGTGCAATGGTTCTTAATACAGTTTATTTTCAATACTGGCGTCGTATGGGTGAGCCACGCCAACATTCCCGTTGTCGCTAAAAGCGGAGCCATGCATATCTTATTGCTGCGACTTTCCAGATATTTCGCTTTAAATATTGGAGTTGTATGGGCGGAACCACTGATCCATTATCGACAAGTTTTAATTGGTTTGTTGAGCAGTTCTGTCCAATACGTCCATACCAAATTTGAAAACAATTCGTGAAATAGCTCGATTACAATAATGAAGTCGTACGGGCGGATAGGAGCGGCAATCAAAGTTTTATGGAATTTTAACATTTTTGTAAAATGGCGTGGTAAATGATTCTAAAGGAGTAAATATTCTAGTGAATAAATTTTGCTTTGGTTCACGGATAAACACAAAATTCGGCCTGAATATAATTTAGAACATTTACAATTTAATAATGCAATATTCCTTAAAACTTGCTACGTCGACTTAGCATACTTTGGAATGAAGTTGTCGATATAAAGATTCCTTTTGAAAACGAACAATAAATCTAGTCCGTGTGAATAAAAGTATAAGTTATTATTTTGGGGCGATATCCAGAAGAACCACATTTTTATATCCATAACATTTTCATTTTATTTAGTGTTTTGTACCTTTTGTAAGATTTTCAAAATTCATGATATTGTTTAGAACAATATTCTCCAAACTATATACTATTTATACAAGGGCTTATTTTATTGCAAATAAAATTTTGTAATTTTATTTTGAAATATTAAAAAGTAAAGAAAATATTTATAAAATTCTTTTTCATGTCACATTTTCTTTAAAATGACATACATACATTCCCTTAAAAACTTTCCAGAACAAATATGTAGTAAAAAGAGACTTTTAAATTTTTCACGAATGGAAATAAATTTTTCACGAATGGAAATAAACATTTTTTTAATTTTATGGCGACAACTAACACTAATTAATAACACTATATTTTCGGAATCTGCAGTCAAAACAGCAAATTACCGCTAAAAATACTTAACTGTTTTATTTTTCAATTTATTTCGTGGTGGCGTCATAAAATTTAATCATGATGATTTACGTATTATCCATGCTTGTGAAAAGTGTCCAATAAAATTTATTCATTACAATAATATAGCCGAAAAGGTAAAAAAATACTTATTTGGTTAATATCAAAGATAAAGGAGCCAGGGGCTCCTGGCTCCAGCGGTACCAGATTATAGTCTCCTGTCAGTCTTCGTAGCCAAAACTACTACCAGTTGGTCCTCCAAAAAGGTCGGGGACAGGTGGCCTATACATAATTCAAGATGATATCGACCACGAAACTAATACTATGTGTGGAATTGTTAAAGATTCTGAATGGTAGTATAGATGTTATGAGATAATACAATATTTCACTAAATGTTGACCCTACATTGTTTAGGTACTCGATGGAGCACACCAACATAGCACTTCTTTGACCTTATTCTGAGATAGAAATATTAACACATACCAAATTTGAAATCAATCGGTTACTCCTGTCGAATGTTATCGTGAGTTCCAGCCATACGGACAGGGTGATGAACATTGCACAAATGACTTAAAATGGCTCAAAACGGATTTTCGCCATATTCTTGGGGTCTCTTAGGTCACTCCTTCGATATGTTACACTTTTGGCCCGCAGCAACTGATATATACCCTCGTCCACAATAGTGGTGGTATAAAAATCAGATTATGTAGAAATTCTCTTATTCCTACCATAAGTACTATAATTTCTACATATATCCATAGATTTTCCTCAAATAGGCATTGTTATATCCGTTAGGATGCTAGCTTTCAAAAATAGTTTTTTACGGGTTTTTTAGTGACAACATAAAACTGTATTTTTTGAAAAAATAAAATTGCTTCTAATTTTGACAGCTACTAAACTTTTTTCCCACTTAAAATGTCATTATTAACATATAAAAAAAAAATACCTTAAATATTTTTTTACAAATTTTATCGTGTTTAGGACTCCATATTACACCACTATCGGAAGCCCATTTTGTATGAAGGGTCTTTATGAAGGGCATCCCAGAAAAATATTAGTAAGTACTTGTTATTACCACTTGCATTACCAGGTAATGATATTTAATTATCACCAGCATTACTTTCGGTAAATAAATAACGACTAACAAAATAGTGAAAAAATAAGTTATTGCAAGTAATCTTATTTAGAAAATCTGATTTGGATTTATAAACTTTTCTTTAAATGATTTACGATTTGGAATTTTTTCTTAAATGATTTGTTTATGTATGTTGTAGTTGGTATTCAGTTAAATAATTTAAAGAACAGTTTATAAATTCAAATTAGATTCTCTAAATTAAATTACTAACAATAACTTATTTTTGTCATTATTTAGTTAGTCGTTTTTTATTTACCGAAAGTAATGCTGGCGATAATGAGATATCATTACCTAATAATGTCTGTGGTAACGACATTTTCTTACCAAGATTTGGATGGGTTATATTTGTGTACTTGATTATTAAGCGATTTGTCTATGAATCGCGAGGTAGGCTAGTGGTAATAATGCTAAACTAAAAAACCATGAGGTCGCGAGGTCAATCCCACATGCCGGCAAATGAAATTTTTCGTCATATGACGAACAGCAATCGATAACTAATCTCTCCCAATTTTACGATCTACCCAATGTTACGCTCTTCCAAATTTTACGATCTTCTACTTTCTCACCACATTCCAACACTGATGGTGGTGAACAAGCAATAGCAACTCGGAAATATACACTACCACAAAAACACATTCATAAAAATATTACTTATGTCCATGCTTGCTTTTCAATAATTGTAAGCGTATGGGTAAGTGGTTATTTTTCTGCTTCTTGTATGTTTGAGTGGAGGCACTTTCCACCAATGACATGTCTATGTAAAAACAATCTGAAGGCAGGCCAAATTATAAGCAGTTACTAGTTTTGAATTTAACTTACCCGGCAGTTTATTTGGTAATGGGAAATTTTGCTGGGCTGCCTGTCTCTAAGAGTATCCAGAAACTTCCCTCTAACAGCTATTGCCACGTTATCTGCACCCCCTTGCGACAAATCTATGGAGGACATTTGAAATGTGTCTCTGAATCAGAAGGTTATGAATGAACTTACGTATACTACTATCAACCCGAGGATTGCTAAATCCGTAATTATAGCGGCCGCTCAAAATATTTAAACTTTACTAGTTTTTTGTATGAAACTTTTGAATTTTGATTTGTATCGTAGCACCATCGATTTTTTCTTCTTATAACATCTAATTAAATAAATTAAACCTCTTTACTTTAAGCAAGCGTTAAAACGATATCGAAATGAACGGAATCTTCTAATAATTCAATGAATGTTGCTGTCTACTTTATTTGAATATATTATTAATTTAAATGATGTAATTTTAGCAACCTTATCCTGCAGCATCATTAACAATGAAGAGGAACCATAACTGAGTAGGAGAAATTTGAAAGGCTTATCTGGTATTCTGATTAGGGTTGAGTGCTTTGCCATAAGCACAGTGTTAAATACCACCACGCACAAATTTTTGATATAAAATGACATTTTATCCTGCTTTCCTTGGGTTTCGGTTTCGCTTTATTTCCTTTGTGATATCTCTGTAGTGCGGTTTTGCTTTGTTTTATCTCTCACTTTCAATTAAAAACAATTACATTACGTGTCAAGTCAACATCACCGTACAAGGAGTACACATAATTCGTATTACTTCACTTTAATTAACTTATTCTTTTATCGTGAAGACGAAATGGAAATTGTGTAACTTTATTTCGTATCGTGTATAATATGCAATTCAGTCACATTATACTCTTTGAAATGTGTTCACGTAGGTGCCCCCAAATTGTCATTTAATAAAATTATTATGAGACTTAAGTGTTCAACAGCTCTATTCTCTGCCCAGCGACAAGCAAATTATTGTGATAGTAAATTCTTTAGTGATAAGAACTCCAGCTTGCTATTCTGGGTTTCAAATAAAAGTTATTTTTGTTTCAATTAAGGGTATTAGTTATCACGACCGCAATGAGACACGACTATAAATGTTTTGTGTTAAAAAATTTGCTTTTTATCCCCTTACCTTAGAGAGGGGGGAATATATCATTTTCTACGATCCAAAAGTATAACACATCGAAGGAGTGACCTAAAACCCTAAGTATTTTCAGGGGAAATCCGTTTTGGTAATTTTAAGTCATTTAAGCAATATCCGTCCGTCTACATGGGGCAAAATCGCCTTTTTTTGATGTTTGAATCGAATCATTTCAAATTTCTGAGTATTCCAATCCATCATTAGCTGACAATCCTCTAAGAACTTTTTGTTGATCCAAGATTACGAGTATACGATTTCAATTTCTATTCCATATTAAAAATTTCTAAAAATATAACTTTGAATTACTGAAAAATTTAACACAATTTATGTGTTTTATGAGTACTTAAATACAAATAAACATTGTTTCGGAAATAACAGTCACATTGGGGTGTAAAAAAATATTTTTTTTAGAACAACTTCTTCAAAAATACACAATTTTTGTGTGTACCTAATATTATATGTTTAGAGTGTACCCCAAACATATATATGTTTCAAGCCGAATATGTTTGGGACAATATACTACAGAACCGATTTTTTTTTCAGCGTGTGTCTGTGTATCTGTCTTCTTGCTGGTGCCCACGATAACTTTAGAAAGGAGTAATCGATTGACTTCAAATTTGGTATGCTGTAATGATTTTCTCTGTCTCCGGCTATGCTTGAAGATAAGCCATATTGGTCCACTACTTTTAGTACCTCCCCCACATAGGGTTGAAATTAAGTGAAAAATTAATAACTACTATATGTACTACTTATTCCAATCTTCTAAAATTCCGCACATAGTATTAGCTTATTAGTAGCTATCACCTCGAAATAAATGGGTAAGGTTGGCACAACCCTTTTGGTACCACCCACACAATTGGACTATTTTACACCAAATGTTAACGGGTTATAACTTCAATAACAGTACATACAAATACTTGAAATTTTCTAAGTATAATGCTTTTATAGTATCTAGAATATAGTGAAAAGTGGGCGTTATTGGCACGCCCTTTTGGTAGCTCCCTCACAAATGGACAATTTTGCACCAACAGTAAACAGCTTATAACTTTAATAATATTGCATACAAATACTTCAAATTTTGTACGGTGTAATTATTTTATAGTACCTACAATCCAGTGAAAATAGTCCCACACAAATGGACTATTTTGCACCAAAAGCTTATAACTTTAATACCAGTACATACTTTAAAGTTATTAAATGCAATTTGCAAATTGATAATAATTTAATCAAAACAAAAAACATCGTACTTGTTTAACTTGAAATCAATGGGCGGGCGTCTAACGTGGCGCCTATAAACCAAATTTTGAAATTGATATATCTTGCATTATTTGCTAGCGAAAAAGCTGTAATTTTGTGTATATGCATTTGGTGGCAGTCTACGCGATTGGTCAAAAAATGGGCGGGTTCGGACCAATGGGCGTGGCCCCGCCCATGTCAGTCAAATTTTAAAATTGAGACTTAAAAATACAGCGAAATGATTCAAAGATTAATTAAGAAAGGAAGGCGTCAACGTTATGGAGTGGCCAGATCGACCCCGGACGTGAATCCCGTTGAAAATCTTTGGGGAATTGTCAACAAAGATATAAATCGAGAAAGTGTATGTGGATATAAAACCAGTAAAGAAGGACAGAAATTCGGGCGGGTCCGACTATATAATACCCTACACCTCCCTAACAATGCGAAAATGGGCATTGCGATAAGAATTTGGTAGTTTTCATTCATGAAATAAGAATACTCTCTCTGCCGAATTTCATATCTACCGGACATAAAATACGGTTTCTACAGCGCTTACATGTCAAATAACATATAGATGAGGACAATACCTGAATCAGAACCGATTTTACTGGAATTTAGCAGAGTTCTTTCATGTAATAAGTGAACTCTATCTACAAAATTTCGTACTGATCTGATAAAAAATACAGTTTCTACAGCGCTTACATGTCAAATTGGTTGAAACATCTATATGGGAGCTACATCTAAATCTGAAAGGATTTTTCCCGAAGGATTTTTGGGCCAAAAAGAGCACTGTGCTAAATTTCATCAAAATCGGGCCGTACTTATGACCTTCACTTTTATTACAACGATACCTCTACAGACGGGCGGACAGACGGACATTGTTACATCGAATCAGGAAGTGATTCCAAGTCGATCGGTATAATAAACGATGGGTCTATCTCTTCTCCTTCTGGGTGTTACAAACAAATGCACAAACTCATAATACCCTGGACCACAGTGTGGTGTAGGGTATAAATAAATTAAAAAATCTGAGATATGAAATATATCGCGAAATGGTTTTTTGCGTATCTCCTGAAAACTAGTAAAAAACAACGTCAGAAAACCGACGATATGTTCTAATACATGAATATATTTTAATTGAATTTCATAAAATCTAATTAATTTGAATTATTCATCACATTTCACTTTCCTAGCTTCCCGACGTCCATATTTCAAAAGCACTGACAGTTAAAACATGCCGGGATTTTCATAAAGGAAAATAGGACACAAAACAGCTGTAATTCCTTATTGAAGATGATAAAGAACCGTTTCGAACAGTAACAATGACTGTGAAGCTTTTGTTGTATTTTCTCAGATTCTAATGGGATACCATCTTAAGACATCTGTTGGCTTTTTTGTAATAACATGTTTTGTCTTTCTTCACAAACAAACATACATTGTCCTATAGAATTGCAAATTACATGTTATATACGATATTTTTGACTGAAGAAGAAAACTTGCACTAACCGTTTGAAAATATCGTAGAAAAATATGAAAGGAAAGAAAAGTCAAAGTAGTAAAAAGGAAAGTCATCTTTTGGAAAAAGGTTGTTATTTTTTTATTCTTCATTCTTCCTCTCGTGTCCTATATGATTTCAATGTTTGCTATGGTATTCTCTGTTTCTTATATTTCCCAATTTTTCAATTTGTGCTTAAATAAAGCAATGCACAACGGCGAGGGTTTTTCGGCGTTTTTATCAAGGTAACTTAGATAGAAGTGATTCCACATATTTTGTTCCGTTACCTTTGGAATGACCTTCACTTTAGTCTTTTGGCAAAAAAATACTTTACCAAAATACTGACGACTACACCGTTTCATTTCGAAAATTCCAAACAAGTATTAGGAGACTCTATACATTCTGAGTCGCCGATTTGAATTGTACCTCTGCAGTCGGTAGTAGTAGTATATAAAGTGGTCCATCTAGTGGTTCGTTATGAATTTTGTTTTTCAATTGGCTGCGACTTCTTCAGTTGGTCTTCATTGTACGGTACCGTGAACCGCTCATCTCATGCAAACAATCCATTAACTATTCAGGCTCTCAAACTAAATATCGGGCAAATCATTGGTGGATAGACCCAGAAACCGTCAACAAGTTCCTGTAAAATTGGGTTGGCATTGGGTTGGTAGGGTTAAATTCCGCACAAATTAAATTTTTGTAAATTTTTTTTTAATTTTTAAAAACGCATTCTTTAAAAGGACCATCCTTTGGTGTAAATCAAAACCAACTTTAATCAGGTTTATAAATCACACCTCTGTGCTGAAATTTTGTGTGTATGCATTTAGTGACAGATTATGCGAATTTTCAAAAAATGGGCGGAATCTGACCAATGGGCGTGGCCCCGCCCATATAAGCCAAATTTTGAAATTCAAATATTTTCCACAATTTATTAGAGAGAGTTCTGTATTTTAGTGTATATGTATCTGGTGACAGTCTACGTGATTGGTCCAAAAATTGGCGGGATCGGCCTAATGGACGTGGCCCCGCCCACATAGACCAAATTTTTAAATTTCGATATCTTGAACAATTTGCTAGCGAGAGTACTGCAATGTTGTGTATATGTATCTGGTGGCATTCTACGTGATTGATCCAAAAAATGGGCGGAAACGGACCAATGGGCGTGGCACCGCCCATATAAGCCAAATTTTGAAATTGACTTATGTTGCACAATTTTTCAGGGAGAGTGCTGTAGTTTTGTGGATATGTATCTGGTGATAGTCTACGTAATTGATCCAAAAATGGGCTGAATCGGACGAATGGGCGTGGCCCCGCCCATATAAGCCAAATTTTGAAATTGAATTAACTTGCACAATTTGTTAGCGAGAGTGCTGTAATTTTGTGCATATGTATCTGGTTGCAGTTTGCATGATTGGTTTATAAATGGGCGGAAACGGACAAATGGCCGGAAACGGACAAATGGGCGTGGCACCGCCCATATAAGCCAAATTTTGAAATTTAGATACTTTTCACAATTCATAAAAGAGTGTTGTAATTCTGTGTATATGTATCTATTGGTAGTATACGTGATTTGTTCAAAAATGGGCGGGATCGGACCATTGGGCGTGGCCCCGCCCATATAAGTGAAATTTTTGAATTGAGATATCTTGCACAATTTGCTAGCTAGAGTGCTGCAATGTTGTGTATATGTATCTGGTGGCATTCTACGTAATTGGTCCAAGAATGGGCGGGATAGGATCAATGGGCGTGGCACCAGGCTAAACGGCGGCGCGCCATCGCCGATGATTTTGTACAAGCCGGCGCCGCCGCCGATTTTAGCGGCTCATATCGGCTGAAACTCAGCCGCCGAATTTTATTTGGTGAGTCACGAAGATTTTACTTTTGCAACCATGAACATTCAGAAAGCGACTACTAAGTGATACCTTAGGTTCGGAATTTGCAATATTTAGAGTTAAGTACAAAGCGTAGCGTACAAAGTTTGTAAAAAGTTGCTAATGTTAATATAAGATATGGCTATCTTTTATTAAAAAAGCGAAAACTAAAGCTGAAACGATTTTTTCAAAGTCTACGTTTAAAAAAGTTTGAGTTCCAAAAAAATTGTTTCCCTCGATTTTTTTTCAAATTTTCACAGAATATTCGCAAGGGCATTTAAAATTCATATGTGCAGAAATAGAAGAAAAGCGCCAAATTAAGAGACCAATCTTAGTATTTCGTCCATAATTTTTAAAAATACTGAGGCCCAAAACCATCGGATCAAAACTCCGGAACGACCCAATTCCTTTTGGCCAAGGATTGTCAACTTAATAACAAATGTATCAACCATTGGAGATTTATTAAACCGATTTTCAATATTATATCAAACTTCCATAACTTTGTGTTAATTTTAAGTTTGTTCCTCTAACGCTAAATATCAAAAAAAAAGCCACTTTTGCAGGAGAATTACATTCGTATTCGTGCGCTTTCGATTGTGGAAAATTTACCGGCTCAGCCGATTGTTGAAAATTGATCGGCCGCCGCCGCCTATCGATATTTTTCCATGCGCCGCCGCCGCCGAAAATTTTGGTCGGCTTCATTGTCTGCGTGGCACCGCCCATATCAGCTAAATTGTAAAAATTTCATATTTTGCACAATTTGTTAGCGAGAGTGCTGGAGTTATGTGTATATATATCTGGTGGGTGATTGTTCAAAAATGGGCGGGGTCACACTAATGGTCGTGGCCCGCCCATATAAGCCAAATTTTGAAATTGATATATCATGCACATTTTTTTACCGAGAGTGCTGTAATTATGTGCATATATATCTGGTGGGAGTCTACGTGATTGGTCCAAAAATGAGCCGGATCGAACCAATGGGCGTGGCACCGCCCATATAAGCCAAATTTTGAAATTGATTTGTTAGCGATAGTACTCTAATTTTGTGCATATGTATCGGGTGATAGCCTACGTGAATGGTCTAAAAAGTGGCGGTATGGGATCAATGGGCGTGGCTCCGCCCATATAAGCCAAATTTTAAAAATGTGATATCTTGCACAATTTGTAACCGAGAGACCTGGAATTTTGTATATATATATCCGTTGGCGACCTACATGATTGGTCCAAAAATGGGCGGGTTCGGACCAATAGGCGTGGCTGCGCCCATATAAGCCAAATTTTGAAATTTCGATATCTTGCACAATTTGATAGCGAGAGTGCTGGAATTTTGTGTATATGTATATGGTAACAGTCTTCGCAATTGGTCCAAAAATTGGCGGAATCGGACCAATGGGCGTGGTACCGCCCATATAAGCCAAATTTTAAAAATGTGATATCTTCCACAATTTGTTACCGAGAGACCTGGAATTTTGTATATATATATCCATTGGCGACCTCCATGATTGGTCCAAAAACGGGCGGGTTCGGACCAATAGGCGTGGCCCCGCCCATATAAGCCTAATTTTGAAATTTCGATATCTTGCACAATTTGCTAGCGAGAGTGCTGCAATGTTGTGTATATGTATCTGGTAGCAGTCCACGTGATTTTTCCAAAAATGGGCGGGATCGGAACAATGTGCGTGGCACCGCCCATATAAGCCAAATTTTAAAAATGTGATATCTTGCACAATTTGTTACCGAGAGACCTGGAATTTTATAATTATATATCCGTTGGCGACCTACATGATTGGTCAAAAAATGGGCGGGTTCGGACCAAAAGGCGTGGCCCCGCCCATATAAGCCAAATTTTGAAATTGAGATATTTTGCACAATTTGATAGCGAGAGTGCTGGAATTTTGTGTATATGTATATGGTGGCAGACTACGTGATTGGTCCAAAAATGGGCGGGATCAGAACAATGCGCGTGCCATAAATTGCAGAATATTGAATATAAAAATACAATTCCTTGGCAGTTTCTACAACGTTTATTTTTATTTTGAATGGTGTAATTTTTTACATATGAAATCAGAAAAACCCAAAAAGTCTAGTCTATTTATCATCAAAACTATTCTGCTCTGCCGAATAATATGAATATACTAAATCGTAGACGTAGGAGTATCTTATGAAGTGGTCCTTGTGCTTTTTGTCAGTTTTTTATGATTCCTTTTCGTGCTATTTAATAATTTTGTTTTCGCTAGAAGCTATTGTCGGTTCCCTGTCTTCTTTTTGTGTATTATGTTTCATTCACTTGTAGTGGCCTTTAGGAATGATACTGCGAAATTACAAAAAAGTAAAACAAAAATGCTTGGCCAAATGAATATTGTTTCGTAAAATTTTATGAACTTCAAACGGAGAAAATTTGTTATGACATTATGTTCGTTGTATAGTATTTTGCCTTAAATTCATTGACGACAAAAAATGGGTGAAAAAAATCTTTAAAAATATGGAGTAGAAATTGGTCAAAAAATATCACAAAAGTTTCCATTCGAATTATCATAACCTTTTTAAGAGATATCATTAAATCTTTTTTTTATCTAGATTTGTAAAGACTGTGGCACTGTTGGGCGGTTGCAAATGATATATACCGTCCTCTCTAAGGTGAGGCGATAAATAAATGAAGATCAATGGGAGTGTAAATCGTATCTGGAAGTTTTAAAAAATCCTTTGTATAAGAACAATTTTTAAAGTTTTCCTTACTTTTTTTATATCACAAAACATCGTCATTTCGGGGCAAAAATCATCAATCATCAAATCGTCATGTCCTATTTTTTGGCACTAATCATCATTCTTTCATCACAGTGCCCTTGGTAATGCCGCTATATGGACTTCAATTCTTGGTGAAAGCTTTGCCATGTTCGTCGCTTACGTCGGCAAAATTCTCGGGGAAAAAGTTTAAATGAGAATGCAAGAAATGAATTTTGAGAGACATATTTACACCTGCTGGAATACATAAAGCGAAAAATAGGTTGGAAGAATACATACATACATATGTTATATACATAAATATAAAAAAATATATTTCTAAAAAATTTTTTCATAATTTTTTAACGAATCATTAATTATTGTTTCATATTGCGGGCTTTTATTGGATCCAAGGAAATTTGAAACTACAAGCTTAAACGACCTCCATGCTGCAATTTCATCCGACGTCAAATATTATTCGAAATTCACGTCTTTCATCAGTTTCCTTATTTTAGGTCCATCAAAAACTTCTTCTTCGATTTTTTGAAAAGAAAGACTTTTAAATAAACTTTTTAAATATGAGAGTGAATTGCCATCTTTCCTTAAGGCTTTTACAAAATGTTTAAAGAGCCCAAGCTTAATATGCAGTGGTGGCAAAATATGCCTCTGGGATAGCCGGCATAACATATGCCTCTGGGATAGCCGATATTTTCTACTACTACATTTAAATCGCAACAAATTTTCCAGTCATGTTCATATTTTATGTATTTTATCAATTTAGCCATTGTTTCGTATGATTCCTTAGTGTTGACAGCATGAGCATTGGGAATCGAGGTTCCTGATTTCCATTGTGTAAAAGTACTGCTTTCAAACTTTCTTTACTGCTGTCAACAAGTAACCGCCATTCCTTTGAATTGTATGTTTGATTAAGTTCCTCGAACAATCCGGGAATGTCCTTGCAGAAGCATCTGTTATCCACAGTTGTATAAAATTGTTTGTAAAGTATATATCGGACTCTATAATATGATATGTCAACATCTGGGGCCAAAATATTGTATTGTTTCATCCCAGATGCTAGTAGTTCTGCCTTATCTTTGGTCAGTTCCAAAACTCTCACTAGATCAATGAGTTGAAACTGAGTTCGTATCGTGAATGAATGGTTGTCTCCAAATCATTGGCATTCCAAATTGCACGTGAAGTCTAAATTTAAAACGTTATATTCCACAAAACATTGAAATGCATTAATTTTAAAGTACTTACGCATTCTTCCACTAGTCCATCGAGTAAGATATACATGGCACGAATTACACAAAATACTAGGTGTCCACGGTTCGTTCATATTTTTGACTCGTATACCAAAATATTACACATATATTTCTTCTATTATTTTACTCGATTTTTTTAATTACATATTTTCCGCAGATGTAGTAGAAATTGTCGGGATCATTTACGCATTGAAAAGTTCATTGCCTGTTACTCATACTTCGAAATATAACTATGTAATATTTTTCAGAAAATCGACTTATCTCTTTAAGGCGCTGAATGACACTAATTTATTAATAAGAAATTTCATTCATAAATTCCGGGTTTAAGGTTCATAGTTGCAGTACCTGTAGCTGACATATTGTATGCTTCGGACGTAGAAACCCAATATTTTCTAGGCTGCCGCGTACTACTTTGTGTTGCGTACATATAATTTTACTACCCGATATTCGACTGGGATGTACATGTCCCTAAAAGGCGTAACTGAATGGAAACCTTATAAATAAAAAACAACAAATATTGTTGATGACCATCTACCTGAGCGGATCTCATCCAATATAGCTCTCACATTGCATATCAAGTTTTATGGAGGGTTACGAACGGCCATAAAACCTCGTCCTCTCTATAATTTTATAATGTCTCACATCAATCCTCATAAAATAAAATGCAAGTGCAATGTCTCTTTGTATGTCTCTCTCACATATGGCGAATTCAATATAAGCAAAAACATAATTTAACCAGTAAGGAAAGGCTAAAGTCGGGCGGTGCCGACTATATAATACCCTACACCACTTTCGTAATATACCTAAATAATACCCTGTACCACAGTGTGGTGTAGGATATAAAAACGATTGGATCTAAAGAGCCAAATCGGATGAAACATATATATGGGAGCTATAGCTAAATCTTAACCGATTTTCTTCAAATTCGGCAATGTTGGTTCATGGATCAAGAAACTCTACCATTCTAAATTTCAAAACGATCGGATGTAAAATACAGCTTCTATAGGACTAAAGGGTCAAATCGGACGAAACATATATATGGGAGCTATAGCTAAATCTTAAACGATTTTCTTCAAATTCGGCAATGTTGGTTCATGGATCAAGAAACTCTACCGTTCTAAATTTCAAAACGATCGGATGTAAAATACAGCTTCTATAGGACTAAAAGACCAAATCGGCGAAAGATATATATGGGAGCTATATCTAAATCTGAACCGATTTTCTTCAAATTCGGCAATGTTGGTTCATGGATCAAGAAACTCTACCATTCTAAATTTCAAAACGATCGGATGTAAAATACAGCTTCTATAGGACTAAAGGGCCAAATCGGACGAAAGATATATATGGGAGCTATATCTAAATCTGAACCGATTTCAACCAAATTCAATAGCGATCTTAACAGCCGCGAAATACTCTAAACTGCAAAATTTCAGAACGATCGGAGTGAAATTGCGACCTGTAGTCGACGAACAACTTTACATGGACAGACGGACGGACGGACGGACAGACATCGTTAAATCGACTCAGCTAGTGATTCTGAGTCGATCGGTATACTTTAAGGTGGGTCTAGCTGTTTTATTTTCAGGTGTTACAAACATCTGCCGTGAAACAAACTTATAATACCCTGTACCACAGAGTGGTGTAGGGTATAAAAACGAAAAAAATATGAAACAAGATTTTTTTGAAGTTCCTTAAAATTATAAAATGGCTCATAGCTTTTACATCTATACATGCTGGCTTTTAAAAAATGTGATAAAATAATTTTTCCGATTTTTTTTCTATTTTTTTATGGTTTTTTGCACCAGGAAAAAGAGTTTTTTAAAAAAATATTTTTTTTCATAATTTTGACGACTGTTACTAAACCAACGATTCTATGTGGGAGTGATATTTGCAGCATATGTAGCCCTCATAATGTGAGGCATAACACGGCTGAATACTTGAAAAATTATGGTCCAAATACTGAATGTACTTTCCATAAAAGCTGGAATCTTAAAAAAAAAATTTTTTAAAAAAAAATTGCCATAAAATTTTTTTTTAATATTTTTTTGTGTTTGTTACACCTAATTGCACCAGAAACTGTTATCCAGATCGCTTGGACAAACATTTTGTTGCATAGTGTAATTTATGATAGAATTTGTGATTTTTGCATATAACTATTGAACAAACCTTTTATATAGAACATATTTGCATGAGAAATTATGCAAATTTAAAATTTTCTAATATATTTTAGCGAAATGATGTGTATCATAATGATTTAATTAAATTTTTATCATCGCCCTCTCTTTCTACAAATGCGTATTCATGTGCTCTTGTTATTATATTATGAATGTGGTTTGGAAGGTTTAAACGAGCATTGAACATTAACCTTATTTGTATACTTCCATTATGTGGGTATTGAAGCGTTTCATATATGACCGTTCGCCAGTCTAGCATGCATCATAACACTTAAATGGATATACGCATAAGTAATTCCGAACTTCGGAGTCTTGTATTTTAAAATATTATTTTAAAGGGGAAGCTGTTTTCCCAAATAGTAAACGTAAATGGAAGTATTTAGTTATCTTACCAGAGGGCTCTGGGCAATATTGCCCAGCTTCCAACTTTTGAATATTATTTTAAAGGGGAATTTGTTTTCCCAAATAGTAAACGTAAGTGGAATTATTTAGTTATCTTACCAGAGGGCTCGGGGCAATATTGCCCAGCTTCCAACTTTTCCTGAGATAGGAGAGAATAAGATAGCATACTTGATACGAGTGTGAATACTCACTCCTTCGGAGAGTTTTGGTGAGTACAACCAAGGATGCAGACGGACGGATTTATCCTAAGCATGTATACTCTTTGTCCGTAGCAAATGCCTCATCACTGTAAAGTTAGGCGATCTATGTTTGGATCTAGTTACCATATAGCTGTCGCTTTCAAATTAGCTTCTATGTGCCATAAAAGCTAGTCGCATTTTGTCGATTTTTCTGCACACTCGTGGCCTGATGGCATTTTTTTCCAGAAGAACCATATCGGATAATCGAATATCGTGGTTATTGTTGTGAAGAAATAAAGGTAGTGGTTATGACACAACATTTCAACGATCATTGATACTCTAATGTCTTCTACACCTTATTACCTAATAGATTTGATTAACTAAACACGAACAAAATATTAAAAAAAAATTGTATGGTAATTTTTTTTTTTAAATTCCATTTTCATAGAAAGTACATTTAGTATTTGGGCTATAATTTTTCAAGTTTGATAGGACCGTGTTATGCGTTAAATTAAAGGAAATTATGAGAAAAAAAATTATTTTATCGATGACATATGTGAAAGGCTGAATGTCTACCTGGCTGAGATTGCCAATTTCTTCGCTGCGAGGAACCTGAAAATATCCGCCACCAAATCATCGGCCACACTGTTTACCGCATTGACAGGGCAAGTGAAGGAGCAATGGAGTCGATGACACAAGAATTCCGACCACCAAATTTGATAGCCTCTTCAGGTGTAATGCGCATGGCACAGATATCTGCACTAAAATGAGGAACAAGGTCCTCAAGTCGCTAGCCGGCAGCACTTGGGGAACAGATAAAGAAACCTTGTTGACCTCTTACAAAGCGATAGGTCGGTCTGTGGTAAACTATGCAGCACCAGTGTGGTCACCGAATGTGAGCGAGACACAGTGGAAGAATATATAGATCTGTGTCGAAGCAGTATCTGCTTGGTTGATACCGTCCCAGCCATCCCAACCACCATCTAGTGGATTGGCGCCCACCTCCCAGGCAGATCAGCAAATACCTTCATGATCTAGAGACCACCCAGTGGCCTCAGGGGAAGACGAATTACCACGACAGACAAGAGTACTTTTGGTCCAATTAAGATCTAGATGGTGTAGCCGCCTCAATTCACACTGAGCAACCTTTTTAACTGCCCTGCCAAACCTACTCAACTTGTTCCCAGGTCTCATTTTTTGGACCAATAACGTAGACTGCCACCAGATACATGTACACAAAGTTACAGCACTCTCGCTTACCAAATGTTCAAGATTTATCAATTTAAAATATTGGCCCGCCCATTTTTGGGGCAATCACGCAGTCAGCCACCAGATACATATAAAAAATTACAGCACTCTCGATAACAAATTGTACAAGGTATTTCAATTTCAAAATTTGTTTCACTTTGTTGGACCACGCCCATTTTATCACGTCGACTGCGACCAAAACATTTTCACAAAATTAAAATAAAACCACCACTTTTTTAGTGTTTTATTGATAATTTTAATATTCTGGCGATACACAACGACCACACATGGACTAAGGATTAATATCGAATGATAAACAATTTTCGATAAAATGTCGCTTACGATAGATTTGCTCTCATGTCTTGATATGTTCTTAGTTGAGTTTGTTTAGTTTGTTTGTGAGAGAAAAAACATATACAAGGTGGCGCAAAAGTAATCCTCCTATCAGAAAATGCTATAAATTTTGCGATTGGCCCCTAATGCCTAATGTTGACATTTGTGTAGTAAACACATGCGAAATACACGTTAATAAACAATGTTATGCTACACTGCTCCAGAACGCGGAATATTGCTGACTATTTATTTGACCAATAATCGGTCGGTGACTTTGGCACAAAAAACAACGAAAGGTTACTTTTGCGCCACCTTGTACATAGACGTGTTTTGCTTGTTCAGCGATTTTTTGCTGTGGAAAAAAATGGATCAAAGAATTTGCATAAAATTTTCTGTAAAAAATGGTTATAAGTGCTTTAAGCACTTGAAATGTTGAGAGTGGCATATGGTAATTGTACTCTGAGTCAGAAAAATTTTTACAAGTGGTACAAGCTTTCCGTCACATCAAAAACCGATGAAAATGTTGAGAAAGTGAAGAAAATTGTCATGGAGAATTGTCGAATCAGTATTAGGGAAGTTGCAGAGGATGTCGCCATATCGGTTGGCTCATGCCATACAATTTTTTCGGAAGTCAGTTCATAGCAATCAGTTAGCAATACACAGTTTATTTTGTATGGAAATGTATTTTATTGCAAATAAAAATTTTGATTTTTCTTAATCTCTTCATATTCATATTAGTCGTCGTTTCAGGGCAAAAATCGTACGAGTTGTTTTCTAATATTAACTTTAAAAAATCCTCACCATCCTCGCAAAGTGAGCTATATACACATCAAAATCCGCTTCCCCCTGGATTTGCAAAATATTTTACGGGTTTATCTTCATTCACAATCTTTTGATGTTATTGAAAATTATGTTCCTCTTCTACTCATTTTAGGAGATACTAAATACTAAAGCTACATTTAATGAGAATAAAGCGCATCGTCTGAAAGCAATGAGGATATTTTAAAGATTATTATTTCATAATAATGCAAGAAAATCGCATTAAAATCAATTCCAAAATAACAATGTTTCAAACCCATATTCTCTTTGTTTCCTATGTGTCTGTTTAAGTAGATAAAGGACTAAGAATTGTGTTCTCATTACACAAATCATTACCAATCACCGTTCTGTTGTACAGTGTATTATGACATTGTGTATATATTTGCAAAGCTCAAAATGAGAAGAGAGAATCACTTTTTGAGTCGTTTTTGCCATGGAGATTTGTTGAAATTGACGTATTTATTTGATAAATGTGTAGGTTAATAATTTGAACAGATTTTTGAGAAAATCTGTACAAAGTCTTTGATTTTTGAGGAACGATATTTAATTCAATTTGTGTTCGTTTTGGGACTGATGTTTCTAAAACCTGAAACTATTACACTCCTCAAAATATACCGATCGACTCGGAACTACTCGCTGATTTAATTTATCTATTTCTGTCCGTTTTTCTATCTTAACTTTATTCGCAAAGTACAGGAAGAATTTATACTAAGGTCTTTATAGATCCTAATTATGATTTAAAGTGCACATTAGTTAACAAACACTTTTGGCCTAATAAACGATTATTAAAAAATCGTATTCATAAACAGCATTTTAACTAATAAACATTATAATGACTTCGTCAATGTAATGCTGGCAACGCCATCTTTTTCACACACCATTTTCTCTCTTAATGATGCATTAATATTATTATCAATTGTAAGAGTAGTCAAATATATAAATTATTTTATTGTTTATTTTAAAAACAACTGTATTAATTAACAAAAATGTATGCTCACCTGTCCAATAACTAAAAAACCAACAACTAAAAATCAAATAAATGACGAATTCAGATAATTTTTTTATTACGTACAAAAAGGTATTCGAATAATATTTAACACATGTTGATTGTTTACATATCACTAGTGAATTTCGTCCTTTGTGGTCGACAATGCGTACCACTAAGAGGAAATTGTGATACAGCCAGAATCCATTCAAATGGAACTATGCAAAATGATGGCAATTACAGAGCCTTCCTAAAGTATCGGTAGATAACGGATTCAAATTCGAATAGTAACTCACCGTTACCGTTGTGCCATTAAAGCATAAATTTTCCACTTTTTACTGGATTGATACTTCTACGAGTATGCCACTTTTTTATATTGATACTAAATTTACCACCTTTTTCTATTTCGTGCCCCTTTGTACTAAATTTGTGGCACTTTTTGTAAAAAAACATTATTTTTATTATTTCATCGATGTCACAGCACAAATTCATGTATTGTGTTTCGGTGTTAACAACCGACGTCGGCGCACGACTTCTGTCAAGGTAAATCAATAATTTGACGGACGTTATTCGCCTTAATAAATAATTTAAATGAACCCTTGTACCAAAATTTTTATACATTTTCCATATACATTTTTACGTTGCCTCATAGCAGTGCTTGTGCAGAACGCATAGCCGACATTAATGGCCACTTTAGTGTCACTTTTTTATAAATATGATGACCCTTTTTTATAAATTACACTTTTTGTGATACTTTTTGAAATTTCGCAGCGGTCACCCTGTAGTCACTTGACAAATTCACCGCGAAACCCAATGTATATAAGTATAGGGGTTTCCAATAAGAGTGATATGATTTCTTAAAAAAAAAACACACTTATTGTTAAGGAAATTCAAAAGTTTTTATTTAATGTGATAATACAATTTCTATAGAGCTTTGATACTAAATCGATAGTAACATATACATATACTCGTATGGGCGCTAATCGCTTAATCGTCGTAAAATTCTACGACGATATAGCCATGTCCGTCCGTCTGTTGTAATCACGCTACAATCTATAATACTTGAGCTAGGTGGCTGAAATTTGGTACATATACTTCTTATATCCGCAGGTATGTTGGGATTGATTAGATTAAGATTATTTATTGAGTCTTTTCAAATATATGAGATTTTGTACAAACATTATAATTGAAATAAGGATTATAAGAATTATCCTAATTTTCCGTCTCCTGTGGAGACGAGCCAAAACTACTCGACTCCGACTCCCGGAGTCGAATTTTAAAATCATTCGACTCCGACTCCGGCAGTTAAATAAAATAAATTTCTGAAATTATATTTCTACTAATACGTGAGTTTGCTATTGAAAATAAGATATAGCTTTGGTAAAAAAAAAACACAAAAAAGTAGGTATTTAATACAGTAATTAAATAAAATTGTATTATTTATTTGTCGACGCTTTGTTGCAACTAATATGACAATTCTTTCAACATGGAATCATGATACAATTTTCATCAATCACTGCATCTGTTTTAATATACCGCAATTTTTGGAAATTATGTTCGCTTCAGGCGACCAGTTTATTCGTTAGTTATTATACCGTACGCCACACTATGGTACAGAAGGTTATAAATTTGTTTTTTGACAGATTTGTAAAAAATACTACAGCTAGACACATCATAAAATATACCGTTCTACTCAGAATTACTAGCTGTCCGTCTGTCTATCTTAAGTTGTCCGTTAAGTATTTGTACCATATTAAATTGTATTAGTATTAAAATTTAGCAATAAGAACTCTTTCTCGCAAGGGGGGAAACCTATTGGAATTGGTGAAAATCGGTTTAAGGTCGATATTGCCCCAGCTATAAATGTTTCTTTAGATTTGGCCTTGTAACGCTATGGAAGCAGTATTTCACATTCAATTTTTTAGTAGGGTAGAATTTATTTATCTAAGAACGCATATTGTCGAATTTTAACAAATTCGGTTTAGATTTAGATTTATAATGTAATTATCTCATATTTATATTTACAATATCTAAGCTTTTTCCGCTCTAACAAGATGTTGCACCATATCATACATAAAGTTGGCTTCGATCGGCCTTTCCTTAATTGTTTTGTACTTGCTTAGGAATAGTGTATAGTCTTGCAAAAATCCTTTTTTTTTCTGTTTTACATAAAAAGTCGATAGTTTGGTTAACTTTAAAGATATTTTTGGCATACATAAATATTTGGTTAAAAGCTTCGAATATTTTATCATTCTTTTTTCACAAAATTGTTTTCCCAAATTTTTTGAGTGCAAAAGTTCTATCACATAATTGGTACATTTTGCACAAAACATCTCGGAGTCGGAGTCGACCATAATTTTTCGACTCCGGACTCCGGTCAAATTTCCCAGACTCCGAACCGACTCCACAGCCCTGGTTGAAAGTCGGCTTTAGACTTTTTCATCATTCAAATTTCCATTTAGTCGACTAGGTCGATTAATCGGACCTAAAAGTAGACTTTTTCATAGTCGATTAAAATAAAATTAAGTCATTTTAAAGTATGCTGATGTTCTTCGAAATATGTTAAATTGTAGTACTTTGGATTGCGATAAAAAAGGAATTTATTAATAACACTTTATCTTTTCCAAAAAAGTTGATATATGAGAATATACGTGCTTCTTAAGTTCGTATTTTGTGACCTATGGAAAAATGTGGAGAATCTGAAATGAAAATACTACAAAAGTAAAGCGAAATGGGTTCTAGTTAGTGACCGTGTAAATTTAAATCTACCTTAAAATTTATTTTAAAAAATACTCTTTTTTGGTTGAGCTATAAATAAAATCCTCATAGCCTCGTGATAATTATAAGTTTGTGTAGTAGAATAAAATAAAAATGTTCTTTATTTTAAAGGCTCCATCTATTTTAGATTTATAGAAAAATATATATGTTTTAATTTTTTTTAAATAAGATGGTATAGGGTGTCATATAGTCGGCTCTGCCCAACTTTTGGTTTTCCTTACTGGTAGAAGATGTTGCCAAATAATTTAATTATTCTCTGAGCCAGGGAATAATGTTGACCATTTGCGAAAATGTTACTAGAAGTTACACTATGGAGTCATTCGGTCACACTTTTCAAGAGCCAGCCATACTATACGGATTACAAACATCTTAAAATGTCCTGAACATACATATATATGATCACTTTGGCCAAGAGTTAATTATTTATACCTTCCCTTCCCTATGTTAGGAAGGCTCAACAAAAGAAGAGAATTATTACTGGACCCAAGGATGTTAATAAGAACGACGTACATTCATCAAATAAATACAACACCAAAAAAGCAAATCTTACAGTGCTTTAAAAGGAGTGGTGTACAAGTGGTGACAAATAAGTACTTCTCCGGTGCGACAAGCCCTTGTTAAATTCATTGGTGAAAATCCAAATTAGAACAACTTCCGGATCATAAGTGGGGGATTTTTATTGCTTCTGTGGATGCTCTTTTTTTGCTGGGTACTTATTAACAAATTATCCTATCATGTTTATCATAACCATGCTTCCGGGGTTTCCTTTAGTTTGAGGGTATTCCCTCGTATGTTAACTTACAATTAGCTTAAAATTAAACTTAAGACTTATAATTATAATATCAAATAAAGATTTTCAGCCGCGGTGAGTACCTTGTAGAGCTTTGTCATAAAATTGTGGTCTGAGTGCATTATTATAAACTGGGGGCTCTTCATTACAAAGTCCAAATAAAATTTCATTTAAAAGTTAAAATTTCTCCAATACATTGTAAGCTTATAAACCAATTGGTACTACTCTAGATTCGTTGTAGATACATTTGTTAGAAAAGCGCTTCGTTTGTGATTCGAAGATCTTTCCAATGCAGTATCTTAACACTTTTCTCTCCAAAATTGTCATTTCCTTCATTACGATTGGAGAAATAATAAACTAAATTGGGAAATCATATACAAATATCGGTCTTATACTCGTTTTGTAATGCACTAGATTAGTATTTTTAGGTATATGTTTATTCCAAAGTATTCTTGAGAACATACCGACAACCTTATACGAGTATGCCTTTCCAATAACGGATCTAGCATGTTTGTGAAATTTGAAGAGTTTATCGAATCGCACACCCAGATATTTAATGCTATCCTTAATCGGATTTTCCACTTCAGCTAATGTAAGTCGGAGTTGCTCTCGGGAACCACGAAGCTCCGGCATTTCTCATGCATATGGCCCCACTTTTCGAAATATTTAACCTTATCCCCCAATCGTCATAAAACCCTAATACCTTATTAAGATGAGTAGAAATCTTCACCACAGATTTTATTGGAGATTCGTCATGTGTGTATGACAGAGAGTCATCCGCATAAAGAAGACGTGTTGAATCTGTTTCAACGTGAGGGGCTAATATCGGCCCCTGTGGAACTCCAAAATTTACATTTGTAAAATCAGAAGATGTATCAGATATCTATACACAGAAATGTCTTTCAGAAAAATCTCCTAAATAATTTAACTACGAGTATACGGGGATCGAATCATAAGCTACTCATTTTAAAAGGAATCTCATCCTGATATACATGGAAGCCTCCTCCACATCTAACTCCACTGCCACTGTACATTGACGTCGACGTAAATTATTGATTATGTCGTTTTGCAATTTTAGAAGGGCATCGTTAGTAGAATGCGCTTTTCAGAAACAAAACTGCAACTCAGGGATATATTGACTGTCTTATCCAAAGTCCATCTTCCCTCTAATTATTTTCTCATATAACTTGCCAATATTTTAAAGAAGAAAAATTTCTTCTTTATAGGAATACTCTACGAACATTTAATGATTTCGGAAAAAAGTATTGCTCAAACAGTTGTTATTGACAGCTGTTAAATAATCACAAGCCTTCATAGGAAGTTTTCTAATGAAAATATTGGATATGTTATACAATCCAGCTGATCTCTTATTATTAACTGTCTTCGCATATGAAATCACTTCGTCGATACGGGTAAATCTCGGGTTTCAATTTGTATTATTTGAAGAAATGGAGTCCGTCAATTGAAACATATTTCTTGGAACCTCGGAAACAACTCTTTCTATCTTAGTGTCAATATAATAAGTGTCCCTTTCAGACCATGATCCATTATAAATATTAGCAAAATGTTCTTTTTCTGAGAATTCTCCTGTATTACATGACCTTCAATTACAAGATTCCGTAATTGATCTTTTTTCTTAAACCGATTCTTCTGTATTTTGCTGATGAGCTTGTGTGCCAGGTTTTACTTCAGAAAGTTTCATACTAAAAAATAATGCCTGTTAATTTTCCATGTTGGGATTGAAAATGGTCAATATCGGTGCAATTTGTTGATATAGCCCCCATATATATCATTTCTCCGATTTGATTTTTTCACGCCACAGAAATTTCAAGTAATCAAAATTAGTAAGTGGAGTTTATTTATACCCTGAATCCATCACATTCAACCGTAGTCATTGGTCCATGTTTTGATATAGCCCCCATACAAAGGTCCCTCTAGATAACGCCATAAAATCCTCAAATTTCAACGTAATAAGAAACCTCTTTCTACCGAATTTCGTACCGAGCGGATATAAAATACTGTTTCTGCAGCGCTTACGTTTCATATTGGGGAGCAATATATAGATCGGAACCGGTGTTTATTATACCCTACACCACACTGTGGTACAGGGTATTATAAGTTTGTTTCACGGCAGATGTTTGTAACACCTGAAAATAACACAGCTAGACCCACCTTAAAGTATACCGATCGACTCAGAATCACTAGCTGAGTCGATTTAACGATGTCCGTCCGTCCGTCCGTCCGTCTGTCCATGTAAAGTTGTTCGTCGACTACAGGTCGCAATTTCACTCCGATCGTTCTCAAATTTTGCAGTTTAAAGTATTTCGCGGCTGTTAAGATCGCTATTGAATTTGGTTGAAATCGGTTAAGATTTAGCTATTGCTCCCATATATATGTTTCGTCCGATTTGGCCCTTTAGTTCTATAGAAGCTGTATTTTACATCCAATCGTTTTGAAATTTAGAATGGTAGAGTTTCTTGATCCATGAACCAACACTACCGAATTTGAAGCAAATCGGTTAAGATTTAGCTATAGCTCCCATATATATGTTTCGTCCGATTTGGCCCTTTAGTTCTATAGAAGCTGTATTTTACATCCAATCGTTTTGAAATTTAGAATGGTAGAGTTTATTGATCCACGAACCAACACTACCGAATTTGAAGAAAATCGGTTAATATTTAGCTATAGCTCCCATATATATGTTTCGTCCGATTTGGCCCTTTAGTTCTATAGAAGCTGTATTTTACATCCAATCGTTTTGAAATTTAGAATGGTAGAGTTTCTTGATCCATGAACCAACATTGCCGAATTTGAAGAAAATCGGTTAAGATTTAGCTATAGCTCCCATATATATGTTTCGTCCGATTTTGCTCTTTAGTCCTGAAGAAGCTGTATTTTACATCCAATCATTTTGAAATTTAGAATGGTAGAGTTTCTTGATCCATGAACCAACACTACCGAATTTGAAGAAAATCGGTTAAGATTTAGCTATAGCTCCCATATATATGTTTCGTCCGATTTGGGCCTTTAGTTCTATAGAATCTATATTTTACAACCAATCGTTTTGAGATTTAGAATGGTAGAGTTTCTTGATTCATGAACCAACGTTGCCGAATTTGAAGAAAATCGGTAAAGATTTAGCTATAGCTCCCATATATATGTTTCATCCGATTTGGCTCTTTAGATCCAATCATTTTTATACCCTACACCACACTGTGGTACAGGGTATTATTTAAGTATAAAATGTCCCAAAAGTAAATTTATGTAAACAATTTATACATGAATTACAAAATTTATATATCAGAGTTATTCAATATTACGAGAGTGGTGTAGGGTATTATATAGTCAGCACCGCCAGACTTTAGCCTTTCCTTACTGGTTTTATTTGTATCCACTTCTGCATACCGAGAAACTTTTGATAATAGAGAAGCGCCGAGTGCTGTAGATGCGACGAAAACAACTAAAATGTCTAACCATTGTCGCTGCCGAGAAATAGTCTGGTTCTGCCATCTGAAAAGATTTAAATAAGAATATATGTATAAGGCCGGCCTCTATATGGAGACTATAACAAAATATGAACATACGTTGGCAAATTGTTTAATCGTTATCGCAAAATGAAACCAATAAAAACAGAATTGATATCATTTATAAGCAATAGTGTTCAAAAGTATCCCCGTGCAAACTATGGTACAGTTAGTGGACGATACATACATATAATTTTGACGCATTCTTGAAAATATGTATATTAATCCATTAAGATACTCTTTATTACTGTTCTTACTAAGCCTTATATGTAGGTGTGTTTTGATTTTGTTATTATACCGCATAAGATCCTCATAAAATCCTCATAGAAACAAAAGGCGGTTTTGAGTTTACTCGATTTTAGAAATATTAATTATTTTTTTATAATTATTTTTTTTTTCATTATCTGGTCAGTGTTTTTGACAGAATGCATCGCTTACTTTGTTAACATATTTAAATACTGTAAAGTAAACTTACCCTGTGTTACTCGTATATATGTACGTATGGAAGCCATATATTTCCAGGAATTTTTGTGGTAGTCTCTAAAGTCATTATATTTAGTGCTATGATAAAATTCAGAGAAATAAAAACGCCTTTATGTAGTCTTCTAATTAAATTCAAAGGGGATTAAATAAACAAATTTACAAAGTTGGTTTGACATCACATGCATTGTTGCTTGAGTACATGCCCATGGTATTCTCAAAGCGATGGGCAATGGCGAATAATAATTTTTCGATGACCTATGTGTAAGGGAAAAATTAAACTTGAAATGCAGAAATATTATATGTTCAATTTTAGACAACTCTACAAATCTTTTCATGATACTATACAGAAAACTTCATTTCAGATAAATAATTTTTCTTTTACACATTTGGATATTCAGTTCTGGGAAAGGAGGTGTGTAAATGCCTAACATTTATCTTTCTCTAAATCGTGTACTTACAGTGTGCAGAAAATAACAGCCGGATAATACTTCCTTAGTACTTAGAAATCTTATAAAATATTAACATGTGAAGTTGTTTATTAACATGACCTAAACTTATATTTGACTTATATTGTCCAGAGTATTATGAGCTTGTGCATTTGTTTGTAACACCAAAAAGAACAAGAGATAGACACATCGTTTATTAATTAATTCATGTAGGAATTTATGGTGAGATTTCACTTTTTCAGAAAAATAATATAAAATCAACAGCTTTGGTGACCGCGTTCTATATTTTTATCGAAATTTTAAAAAGATTATGAAGGACTCTATTTATATATAAGCAAAACCCTTTCCAATTAGAGTAAAACACATCAAAAGGCGTCGTTTTGGCCCCACATTAGAACAGGGGGTCCAACCACTACTAGAACAGGGTCCAGAAAGAAATAAAAAATTCATTTTCAAACGAACGACCTGTACTGTTTTGTGAATAACTTTTGATTGAGGTGTTGGACTAACATAAAATGTTGACTGAGTATGGAATATTTAGTAATTAAAAACTAAATTTCCATGATAACATGCTAAGTCGACTTTGCATTGTTTGGAATGAAGGTATCGAATAAAAATGATAAAGGTTTTATTATTCCAGCTTTGCTATTGGAGAAACTGTGGCTTACTTTTGAATTTTATTTGAAATTTAAAACTGTGAACATTTTTGATCCGCTCTTTCTTACTTACTTACTTAATCGGCTATTACAGAACATTAGTTCGTGAAGCCGAACGTAGAATAGATTTCCAAGCGCTTCGATCTTCTGCGCTTCTTCTCCAATTTGTGACACCAAGTTTCGAGATGTCTTCCTCCACCTGATCTTTCCATCGGAGTTTTGGCCTTCCCCTTCTGCGTGAACCGTCATCAGGTTCGTATTGAAATGACTTTTTTGCTGGAGCATCTTCATTCATTCTCACCACATGACCTAGCCAACGTAATCTCTGTAATTTAATACGCTTAACTATGTCAATGTCGGCAAATAGCTCGTACAGCTCGTGGTTCATACGACACCGATATTCTCCGTCAACGCAGATTGGTCCATAGATTTTACGAAGAATTTTTCTCTCGAATACTCCAAGTACTGCCTCGTCTGCTTTCGCAAGTACCCATGCTTCAGAACCATATAACAGCACGGGTAGTATCAGCGACTTGTAGAGTGTGATTTTTGTTTGTCGAGAGATGGCTTTGTTCTTGAACTGCTTACTTAGTCCGAAGTAGCATCTATTAGCCAGGATTGTTCTTCGTTTTATCTCAAAACTGATGTTGTTTGTTTTGTTTATGGCGGTACCGAGGTAGATAAAGTCGCTGACAATCTCAAAGTTGTGGTTTTTAACTTCCACTGTTCGTCCGAGTCTGCTGGAAGTTTTGGTGGTAGATACCATCAACTTGGTTTTATCGGCGTTTACTGCCAGACCCACTTTGGCAGATTCCTTTTCGATTTTTTCAAAGGTGGCAGTTACTGCTCGCAATGTTCGACCCATGATGTCGATATCGTCGGCATAGGCGAGCAGCATGTGTTGTTTCGTGAATAGCGTGCCAGTCCTATTCACATCTGCGTCTCGCATAACCTTTTCCAGCAGGATGTTAAAAAGGTCACACGACAGACTATCTCCTTGTCTGAAACCTCGTTTGGTACTCAACGGCTCGGAGAGGTTCTTTCCTATTTTAACTGAGGATCGCGTATCAGTTAATGTCATCCTGCAAAGCCGTATTAGTTTTGTAGGGATACCAAACTCAGACATGGCTTGAAACACCTTTGGTCGTATAGGGCTGTCGAAAGCGGCCTTGTAGTCGACAAATAGATGGTAAGTGTCGATTTGTTTTTCTTGGGTCTTTTCCAGGATTTGGCGTAGTGTGAATATCTGGTCTATGGTGGATTTGCCAGGTCTAAAGCCGCATTGATATGGCCCAATTATCTCATTGACTTTAGTTTTTAATCTCTCACACACTACGCTGGACAGTATTTTGTATGCGATGGGAAGGAGACTTATTCCTCTGTAATTGGCACATACTGTCTTGTCTCCTTTTTTGTGCACGGGACATAATATGCTGAGGTTCCAATCATCGGGTATGCGTTCTTCTACCCAGATTCTACAGACAAGCTGATGCATACGCCCTATCAGCATGTCACCACCGGTCTTAAATAGTTCAGCTGGCAATCCATCGGCTCCTGCTGCCTTATTATTCTTCAGCCGGGATACAGCTATTCTGACCTCATTCTGGCTAGGCGGTATACACTCAATACCGTCGTCTGGGATTGGTTCTGGGGCATCTTCGTCGCCGCTACTATCGGATACCAACAGTTGGGAAAAATGTTCTTTCCATATCCTCAGCACATTATCTGCCTCTGTCACCAGATTACCTTCTTTGTCTTTGCAGGAGGATGTGCCTGTACCAAAGCCCTCTGTCTGGTGTTTCACTCTTTGGTAGAATTTTCGGACTTCATTCTGACTCCTGTGCATCTCGATTCTCTCACACTCACGCCTTTCCATTTCTCTCTTTTTCCTGCGGAATAGACGCTTCTCCTCTCTCCTTTTCTCCCGATACCTCTCCATTGCTTGGCGCGTTGCCACTGACTGCAGAGTTGCCCTGTATGCCGCATTCTTCGCTTCAGTAGCATTGCGACACTCTTGGTCGTACCATGGGTTCCTTGGGGAGGCTTCTGGTACCCAAGTACGGATTTTGCGGCGTTTCCATAGAGTGTGCAATGTTTTGCCATTGCGCAGCAATATTATCGGGACAAGGAGTGCTTTCTGCAAGCAATTGGGTCAGTCGAGTGGAGTATGCCGTTGCTGTCTGTTGTGTCTGCAGCTTTCCGACGTCCAGTTTCCGCGCTGTGTCAGATCGTACGTTTCTCGCCACATTTAGGCGGGTTCGTACCTTTGCTGCAACAAGGTAGTGATCCGAGTCGATGTTTGCACCTCGGATCGATCGTACGTCTAACACACTGGATGAATGCCTTCCATCTATCACAACATGATCAATCTGGTTTCTCGTTTTTTGATCTGGCGACAGCCACGTGGCCTTATGTATATCGAGATGTCGAAATCTGGTGCTGCTAACTACCATGTTTTTTGCCGCGGCGAAGTCTGTTAGCCTCATTCCGTTATCGGATGTTTCCTCGTGGAGGCTAAATTTTCCGACTGTTGGACCAAAGATATTCTCCTTTCCTATTTTTGCATTAAAATCTCCTAGGACAATTTTAATGTCATGGTCGGGGCAGCGGTCATATGCTCTCTCTAGGCGCTCGTAGAATATATCTTTGGTCTGTTCGTCCTTATCTTCGGTCGGGGCATGGGCGCAAATAAGACTGATGTTGAAAAACTTGGCTTTTACTCGAATTGTGGCTAGCCTCTCATCCACCGGAGTGAATCTGGAGACGAGGTGTTTGAGTCTCCGGCTAACCACGAATCCACAGCCGAACTCATGTCTTGTTTCATGGCAGCTATAATACAGTGCGTCTCCTTTCGGTGTTGTTGTGACGCCTTTCCCATTCCATCGCACTTCCTGTAGGGCGGTAATATCGGCCTTGTACTTTTCTAGTACATCCGCCAGTGCGTACACTGCACCTTCTCTGTAGAGAGTTCGGACATTCCAGGTGCAGATTCGCATATCGTGGTCCTTAAAACGTTTGCGGGGGTCGTCAACATTAGGGGGGTTCATTAATCTTTTTCTTCGTTTGTTCATAGTAGCTGGGTTTTTTTAAGAGGGTGGGTTACTAACCCGACGCCTCAACCATGTTTTTATCGTTCTTATGGGAACGCGCGGCACATATTAGCTCACTACCTTTGACGGATGTTGAAGGTAGCTACCCCAGGTGACACCACGGGGAGGTCAGTGTCCACATTTGAGATGAGGGAGGGACCAAGATAGGCCTGGGCTTTGCCATGTTATAGCCAGTCAGAGCCGTTGCTTGGTATCCATCATCCCCTACATCACCCATCCGCTCTTTCTTGGAGAACATTTTTTGAGTTTCCCTTAAGATAAATATAAATTGAAAATTTGTGACTGGGGTTTATTTATACCCGGAATCATTTAATCGAACAATGGTAGTCATACGAGGCTGATATTTGTTATAATTAGTTTATTTGAAACTAATTGTACCAAACATTCTCATGAGGAAAGACAGAAAGTCGGGCGGGGCCGACTATATAATACCCTACACCCCCCTAACAATGCGATAAGGGTCATTGCGATAATAATTTGGAATAATTGGTAAATGGGTAGGATCATATTATCTAATTCTGAACCGATAATCGCTAAATTAAGCAATATTCGTTCCTAAATTGAGAAACATATTTCTGGAAAATTTTAATGATCCGAAGTAAAGTACAACTTCTATAGAGCTTTGATACCAAATCAGGAGGAACATATATACGGATGTTATATATAAATCTGAACCGATTTTCCCTGAATACTCATTCATGTAAAAAGACATCTTTATGTCGAATTTCGTAGTGATCGGATATAAAATACAGTCTCTACAGCGCTTACATGTCAAATTGGGGGTAACATATATATGGGGGCTGTATCTAAATCTGAACCGATTTTCTCCGAATTTGGCAGTATTTCTTCATGTAGAAGGAAACCCCTTTTTGCCGAAGTTCGCACTGATCGGATATAAAATAACGCTTACATGTCAAATCGGGGGTAACGTTTATATGGGGGCTATATCTAAATCTGAACCGATTTCTTCCACATTTAACAGTGTTCATTCAAATAATAGGAAACCTCTTTCTGCCAAATTTCATACTGATCGGGTATAAAATACAGTTTTTACAGCGCTTACACTTCAAATCGGGGGTAACGTATATATGGGGGCTATATTTAAATCTGAACCGATTTCTTCCAAATTTAACAGTGTTCATTCATATAATAAGAAACCTCTTTCTGCCGAATTTCATACTGATCGGATATAAAATACCATTTTTACAGCGCTTACACTTCAAATCGGGGGTAACGTATATATGGGGGCTATATTTAAATCTGAACCGATTTCTTCCAAATTTAACAGTGTTCATTCATATAATAAGAAATATTTTTTTGCCGAATTTCAGACTGATCGGATATAAAATAAAGTTTTTACAGCGCTTACATGTCAAATCTGGGGTAACATATATATGGGGGCTATATCTAAATCTGAACCGATTTTAACCAAATTCAAGGATCGTCCTTGGGCCAAATAAAATATATTTGTAAAGTTTCGTCAAGATCGGACCATACCTGCGACCTGTACTTTGATTACAAGAATACATGCACAGACAGACGGACAGACAGACGGACATAGCTAAATCAACTCAGAAAGTGATTCTAAGTCGATCGGTATAATAAACCATGGGTCTATTTCTTCTCCTTTTGGGTGTTACAAACAAATGCACAAAGTTATAATACCCTGTACCACAGTGTGGTGTAGGGTATAAAAATACGATATTTTACTTGTTTTAAATAACTTCTTCTATAACTAAAAAATATGAAAAAAAAAATGTAAAGGAAATAAAACCGCTGGCCAAAAACAACATCAGTGCACCCGAAGATCTAAAGTGCAACGTAATGCTGTGGTAGGTGTTGGGTTTCAAGGTCGTTTTATTTTTCACTTGACTATTCAAATACCTTCTTTCACTTAGAAGGAAACCCTTTGATCTTAAGCTCATCCCCACAGTGAGAAAACTCAAAAATAACGTCAATAATAAATCAACTTTCATTCTCACAGGGATTCATCAAAATATAAATCACATTTTTTAAAATATAACTTAAAATGGCCATAACTCTTGTTTTATTGGGAAAGTCAGTTCGATTTTTCGTCATATAAAAAATTTTGCAAATTCAGAAAAGGTTTATATCGGTACACATTCCCAGCAAAATCTTGGCAAGTACCTATCATTATTTCCTGCATTACCAAATAATGACATTTCATTATTCGCTGCATTACTTTCGGCCTATTAATAATGACTTATGTTCAGAAATTGAATGCCTTGGGTTCAGAAATTCGAATTTGGCATGAGGAAATTGCTTTGCTTCGAGAAACATGCGCGAAAAAATGCATAAACAATAAAAAATTGCAAAAATTAGTTTGTTCCGATTTTTGGAAGCTAGCATATTAACGAAGAAAACAATGCCTATTTAATGAAAATCTATGGATAAATGTGGAAATAATGGCACTTTTGGTACAAATAAGAGAATTTCAACCCACACACAAATGGACCATTTTGCATACAAATTTAACGGCTTATAACTTCGATTCCTGCACATACAAACACATGGCACTTTGTACAGTGTACAGTGTAATGCTCTTATAGTACCCATAGTATATTAAAAAATCGGCATTATTACCACGCTCCTTTTGGTACGTCCCAAACAAAATGGCAAAAAAATGAAAAATGATTTTTTTGAATTTATACATTTATCCATAGATTATTTTCAAATAGGAACTGTTTTCTTTGTTGGGATGCTAGCTTCCAAAAACTGGAACAAATATTTTTTTAAATTTTTATACCCTACACCACACTGTGGTACAGGGTATTATGACTTTGTGCATTTGTTTGTAACACCTAAATGGAGAAGAGATAGACCCATTGTTTATTATGCCGATCGACTCAGAATCACTTTCTGAGTCGATTTAGCCATGTCCGTCCGTCTGTCTGTCCGTCTGTCCAAGTATTCTTGTAATCAAAGTGCAGGTCGTATTTATGGTCCGATTGTGATGAAATTTAGCATAGTGCTCTTTTTTGGCGATCCCTATTAAAATCGGTTAAAATCGGTTCAGATTTGGATATAGTCCCCATATATATGTTTCACCCGATTTGACATGCAAGCGCCGTAGAAACCACATTTTACATCCGAACTTTATGAAATTCGGCAGAGAGATTTTTATTATTACGTGAATGAACACTACCAAATTCGGAGAAAATCCGATCAGATTTAGTTATAGCCCCCATATATATGTTTCATCCGATTTGGCATGTAAGCGCTGTAGGAACTGTATTTTAAATCAGATCAGTACGAAATTTGGCAGAGAGAGTTCTGTTATTACATGAATAAACACTGCCAAATTCGGGAAAATCTGTTCAGATTTAGATATAGCCACCATATATATGGGGAAAAACACGTCAAAAGGCCCACTTTTTTCAATTTTATTCCGATCGCGTCAAAACTTGGTGGGGTTGCAGAAGTACTTTGGGTATGCTATGTGCTTAAAATACAGCTTCCTAGCATGATACGTTATGAAGATACAGGGTGTCAAAATTGGAAATTTTGACCATTGTATCTCCCGACTACGTGGGCCGATTTGAATGAACCGTGGCTTATATGGCAGCTATTTAGAAACGCACAAAATGTGCATTGATAATTGTTTGCAAATATTCAATTTTCATATTTTTTCTCGCGACTTATGTTTTCCTCGCTATTTTAATTGTGTTCCGCGGATGGGATTCTATATCTTTAAACTACAAAAATGAAGTCCATTCTGTTTACTCTATCAATACGAATTTTCGCTATGGGATTAAACCACAACAAAAGCTATGGAAATTTTGACTGTCAAACCTACTATTTTTTCATTACTTCTTTCGTATTATAAAGTGAGTTTATTCTAAGATGTGGACCGGAAACACGATTATTAAAATGTAATGGTGGCATTCTATAGCCAAATACGCCAGAACAACAAAAAAACTTATTTCGCAAAAAGTCGACGTCGCATTTTTTACACTGGCCTACAATATTGCACTGGTCAAATCGAATCCGAGCGTGCAGATATCGGACACGATCTCGAAGGATTTTGAGGTTCTAAATCCGAATATAAAATCAAAAATGCAATATATATTCGCTTTTTTGAGATATTGTAATAATTATGTGATAAAAATGCTGATTTTACGCTTTTATGAATACAGAATCGCGAAAGACGCACTTTTACAAAAAAAATGCAGTTTTCGGAAAATAATCGCTTTTCAATTAACACGAGTATTCAAAAACTGTAATAATCGTAAGTCATCACCGAGATATCTCCCGGGAAACCTAGTCGGAGAAATCGTATTTTTAATATAGCTACAATTGGAAAAATAAAAAAAAAAAATAAAATATGATATCTACGAGATGGTGTAAGATTTTGGCCCTTTATAAAATTAACTTTTAATTCGTTTGATACTCGTTTTAATAGGAAAGTGATTATTTTGAGAAACCTGCATTTTTTTTTTTGTAAAAGTGCGTCTTTCGCGATTCTGTATTCATAAAAGCGTAAAATCAGCATTTTTATCACATAATTATTACAATATCTCAAAAACGCGAATATATATTGCATTTTTGATCCGGTCCACATCTTAGAATAAACTCACTTTATAATACGAAAGAAGTAATGAAAAAATAGTAGGTTTGACATTCAAAATTTCCATAGCTTTTGTTGTGGTTTTCATCCCATAGCGAAAATTCGTATTGATAAAGTAAACAGAATGGACTTAATTTTTGTAGTTTAAAGATATAGAATCCCATCCGCGGAACACAATTAAAATAGCGAGGAAAACATAAGTTGCGAGAAAAAAATATGAAAATCGAATATTTGCAAACAATTATCAATGCACATTTTGTGCGTTTCTAAATAGCTGCCATATAAGCCACGGTTCATTCAAATCGGCCCACGTAGTCGGGAGATACAATGGTCAAAATTTCCAACTTTGACACCCTGTATCTTCATAACGTACCACGCTAGGAAGCTGTATTTTAAGCACATAGCATACCCAAAGTACTTCTGCAACCCCACCAAGTTTTGACGCGATCGGAATAAAATTGAAAAAAGTGGGCCTTTTGACGTGTTTTTCCCCATATGTTTCACCCGATTTAACATTTAAGCGGTGTAGAAATCGTGTTTTATATCCGATCAGTACGAAATTTAACAGAGAGAGTTCTCTTATTACATGAATAAACACTGCCAAAATCGGGGAAAATCGGTTGAGATTTAGATATAGCCACCATATATATGTTTCACCCAATTTAACATTTAAGCGCTGTAGAAATCGTGTTTTATATCCGATCCATACGAAATTTAACAGAGAGAGTTTTCTTATTACATGTATGAACACTGCCAAATTCGGGGAAAATCGGTTCAGATTTAGATATAGCCCCCATATATATGTTTCACCCGATTTAAGATTTAAGCGCTGTAAAAGAAATCATGTTTTATATCCGATCAGTACACTAAAAAAAAGCGTACTGAAAATCAATGAATTTTTCGTAAAGTTTAAGATTTCGGCAATGATTTCGAGCCAAAGACAATCGCTATAAAAATAAGAAGGTTTTATAGTTAATTTAAAGACGTGAATAGTATTTGTTTTGAGGATGCATTTCATAGAATTAAGAATTTTGGATAATAAAACTAATTAAGTTTGGTCTTAAAATAAGCACATTTTTGCGTAAATTTAAGTGTGGCGCGTGCTTATTTTTAGTAAAATATCATATAATTTAAAACATTATCGTAATAAAATTTAAAATGTTTGGCATACATGAATTTAAAAACAGTTTTTTTAAATATGTATGGAAAATTCGTTACATTATTTTGATTATAATGTTACTCTTTTAAATGAATCATTTTCTTTGAAATCATTTACTATTCATAGAAAATTCAATAACACAACACTTTATCTTTCTAAATAAATATTTTATTTGTTATATTTTATATTGGAAAATACAAAAAAATATAATACATATTACGGATAACCTTGAACATTTTATAATTTAAAACAAAATGTAATTGTATAAAGACAATTCGGCCAACACACTATGAAGTTTGACATTTATTCGAATATTGTATTGTTATGTATCGATTCTATAGCGGGATTCGTTTCTCTATTTGTTGTCCATGAACAATTTTTATCGGAACCGACCTTAATGATTTTTAACCTAGAATTTGGCTGGAATTTAAATAGAAATTATATAAAACAAATATTATATTATTATATCATATAGTTTGGATGCTCACTCATTTCCTGCAATTTGTAAATTTTTAATTCCCCACTGCATTTTTCATATATCCAAATAAAGTTCAATTGCGCGAACTAAAATAAAAATAATTTGAATAGAAATCAAACAGAATGATTTATATACGATAAAGTATTAAAATAAATTTTATCATATAACTGTCACAAAATGTTGAAAGATAAGAGATATATTAAAATCTTTGGAATATACTTACTTACACTGAAATATTTAGTCACTCTTCTACGACACAAATTCTCATAATAGATCCATACAAAATTTGCTGTACTAAAAGTTAAAAAACATATTTATGTAAGATATTTGTTACCGACAGTTACAAATATTTAATTATCGAATAAAATTAATCGTTCGTTATCAAGTAAAAAAAATACAACTCTTCATTTTGAATTAAATTTATCTTGTACTAAAGGTTTTCTCACATCATAAACTCATTATATATGTACTTGTACATTGACACTCTCAAATCATTATAATAGTTGAAGTTTTGTGTTACGTCACGCAATTTTGTAAAACTAAGGTGAATTATCCATATTATATGAATTATATTGAAATAAAACATTTTCTTGCTTTAGAATTTTAAAGCAGTATAAACGACAGGAAGAGTCGCAAGAGAATCTGCTCTTAGAACTTGGTTTTTATTTCTACAATATTATTAATAATAGAAACTGATTGTTTTGAAAGTGGCGAAAGTGACATTTTTCATATAAATTGAGTTATCAAAAATAATTTTCTCAAAAAAATCAATCGTGACTTAGATTTTAAAATCTTAAGTTTTGTTAGCAAACAAAACTACAAAAACTTTTTAAAAATTACTTCTGTAAAACAAAAGCTAATGCTGCTTATGACATTCTTAACCCTGGTGTTAGATAAGCAAATCTGTACGAATCCTAGATTAAGAGTCCATTTGGTCAACATTACATTTTTCATATAAAATGAATATGGAAGACTATTTTTTATATTTATTTTTATTCAATACTTCGTGAAAAGAAAGTAGCTTATTTACAATTATTTTTGAGCAAAAACGCTTATTATTTTGATTTTAGTAAAACAAAAATATCCCTTGGACAAAATTATAAGGCAATATATATACATACATATCGTCATCAGAAACTAAAAAGGGCTTAACAACAAGAAAAATTGAAACTCAGTTTTTGACGGATTTCGGTACCCTGCATCAAATCACACATCCTGACAAATTTGTAGCGGCGTAATATTAAAAATGGCGAATTTATTAACGAAATTCAAAAGGGCCTAACAACAAATTATTTCTTTTTTCATAGTTAAAAAAATACTATTTCACGCAATTTTCACAAACAAGTTATAAATCATGTTTGTGTGATTTTATATATGCATCATTATGTTTAGATATTATCCTGAAAACTTCGTTTTTCTAACGGCAACACTTTTCATTATACCCTACACCACACTGTGGTACAGGGTATTATGACTTTGTGCATTTGTTTGTAACACCCAAAAGGAGAAGAGATAGACCCATTGTTTATTATACCGATCGACTTGTAATCACTTTCTGAGTCGATTTAGCTATGTCCGTCTGTCTGTCTGTAGACGTATTCTTGTAATCAAAGTACAGGTCGCAATTTGGTTAAAATCGGTTCAGATTTACATATAACTCCCATATATATGTACCTCCGATTTGGCATATATGCACTGTATAAGCAAAATTTTGTAACCGATTTGTACAAAAATTGACAGAGAGTAGTCTCGTGATACACTTAGATATAATACAAAATTTGGGAGAAATCGGTTCAGATTTATATATAGCCCCCATATATATGTTGCACCCGATTTGACATGTAAGCGCTGTAGAAACTGTATTTTATATCCAATCAGTAATCGGCACAGAGAGGTTTTTTATTACATGAAGGAATACTGCCAAATTCGGAGAAAATCGGTTCAGATTTAGATATAGCCCCCATATATATGTTACCCCCGACTTGAAATGCAATAGCTGTAGAAACTGTATTTTATATCCGATCACAGCGAAATTCGGCAGAAAGAGGTTTCTTATTACACGAAGGAATACTGCCAAATTTGGAGAAAATCGGTTCAGATTTAGATATAGCCCCCAGATATATGTTAGCACCGATTTGACATTCAAGCGCTGTAGAGACTGTATTTTATATCCGATCAGTACGAAATTCGACAGACGGAGGTTTCTATTTTACATCAATGAGTATTCAGGGAAAATCGATTCAGATTTATATATAAGCTCCATATATATGTTCCTCCTGATTTGGTTACAAAGCGCTATAGAAGTTGTACTTTACTTCCGATCATTACAAAATTCTCCAGAAAGATGTTTCTCAATTTAGGAACGAATATTGCTTAATTTAGCGATTACCGGTTCAGAATTAGATATATCCGCATATATATGTTCTTACCAATTTACCAATTAGTCCAAATTATTATCGCAATAACCCTTATCGCATCGTTAGGGAGGTGTAGGGTATTATATAGTCGGCCCCGCCCGACTTTCTGCCTTTCCTTACTGGTTTTATTTAGTTTTTTGCTTCTCCTGTAAAATTTTCAAACATGATGATAGGCCCTTTTTCGTTTCTGATGACGATATATTACCGTTTATAAAGGAAAGGAAACGACAAAAATTGGACCAAATGGGCCTAATCTAACAGCAGGTTTAATTATGAAGTACTTATGAAGCGATTATGAACACGAAATCAAGGAAAAATTTAAACTAAAATTAAAAAAAGGAAAAAATCTTTTTAAATAAATTATATTTTGAAAACTTTTTAACAATAACTTTGTTTGTGTGAAAACACGTATTTTATATGCGAACGTCTGTTCGCAAATATATTATGTTCTAATATATTAATATATGCGTTCCAAATTAAATATCTTGATTTTCAAATAAAATATATTTGTTCAGAAACACATAATACTTACAAATATTGTTTCCAAATCTATTTCTCTCCAATTCAAACATTCCCACTTATTTTTTGCAATTTATAAATGGCATTCAGCACTGCATTTTTCATATATCCATCACATTTATCTTCAAATATTGCGTGATCTAAAATTAAAATAATTAAATTTTTTCTGAAAATAAATGAAATAAAATTATCTATAAACAAAAAAAATTCAAATACATTTTATCATATCACAATTGGAAAACGCTGAAAACTAAGAGAAATATTTCAACCGTTCATATATTACGTTGAAATATTTTGTAAAATTTGCCACTCTTCTCACAAAAGACCCATTCTAAAATTGTTTTACTAAAAAAATTAAAAAAGATAGTTATATGTATAACATATTATTATTAATAAATTTCTATATTGCCACAAATAATTTTACATTTCTGCATTATGCGCTGGTATTTTTAATAAATAAATACTTTCAATTAAAATGTGTTTTGTTAATTTTGTAATTGCCAATAAGATTTTTATTTCAGGATAATAATATTATTTTTCACGTACCTAAACATTTTCCCATTGTCTCTTTCAGTATTACAAAATCTATTACTCACATTTTTGTCATCCATTTGGCACAAATCTCTTCACATGACTTACAAACAAGATCTCCTTCAAAAGCGCATGTACATCGCCATAAATAACATACAGCAAAAATAACTATGACACACGCACTCCCTTATCACAGAGATCGATGGTGACGCCGACGGCATAACCACATGCATACACACATGTACACGACGGTTTCATTTGTTGTTGTGGCTATGCTTTAGCAAAAATAACTGTTAACAGCCCATATTAAAATTATTTTCGGTGCAATATGCACGTATACTTACATATTCACAGCAATCAAATTTTTTCACAATCCGCGTCCCGAAAACAGACAACCGTTTCCTTCCATCGCTTGTAAATAACTGACGATTTAAAAGAAAACGAACAACAGAATTGTTCTCTATTTTCTCTTCTAGCGTTCCATAACAATTATTGATTCACACATTACCAAACAAAACTGATTCTCCGAGCGAGAGAGGGAGGGAGAGATTGTATAATTCTCTCGTATGTATTCTAAAAATAATGAAAATAGTCATAAAATTTATTACCAAGCCAGCCTTTCCTTTAAGGGGAGCATAGCCTTAAATTTATTACTCAAATATCTCATACTGTTAATTAAGTCCGATTCGGCATTAAAACTATGACATGTCTACGTCGTAGTGTTAATGTAGAAAATCATTAAAAGTATTGAAATATTACTTAAAATAATGCGGATTGTCACAAAAATAATGATTTTTTTCTTTAATTTAAATGCGTACATTTAAAGAAGCGCGTACACAAAACTAATGATTAGATGGATATTAATTCAAATTCAAAAAACTTTGTATTAAGGAAAATTTCGTAAAAAACGTGTAAATTTTCATTATTATAATGAAAATTTTCATTGAATTGATGCCGAGGTAGCATACTTAATATAAGAATGTGTCATCATTAGTTTTATTACTATTTTTTTTTCAGTGTACGAAATTTAACAGAGAGAGTTTTCTTATTACATGTATGAACACAGCCAAATTCGGGAAAAATCGGTTCAGATTTTAACATAGTCCCAATATATATGTTACACCCGATTTGACATGTAAGCGCTGTAGAAACCGTGTTTTATATTCGATCAGTACGAAAATCGGCAGAAAGAGTTTGCTTATTACATGTATGAACACTGCAAAATTCTTATCGCAATGCCCATTTTCGCATTGGTAGGTAGGTGTAGGGTATTATATAGTCGGCTCCGCCCGACTTTCCGTCTTTTCTTACTGGTTTTTTATTTATTATGTTTTTTTCTTGCCAGCAAAAAACAATTTTTTTAAAACATATTTGTTTTCTAATTACTTCAACAACAGTTACTAAACCACAATTTCTACCCTGAAAGTGATATTCCCAACATTTGTTGCCCTCATAATTTTCTTTAATTTAAAGGGTATTAAGGCCATATCGGCCTTTTAAAATATAGTCCAAATACTGAAGGTACCTTCCATTAAATTTGGAGTTTTAAAGAAAATTACTTTAAAACCAGTAAGGAAAGGCAGAAAGTCGGGCGGGGCCGACTATATAATACCCTACACCTCCCTAACAATGCGATAAGGGTCATTGCCATAATAATTTGGAATAATTGGTAAATGGGTAGGAACATATTATCTAATTCTGAAACGATAATCGCTAAATTAAGCAATATTCGTTCCTAAATTGAGAAACATCTTTCTGGAAAATTTTAATGATCGGAAGTAAAATACAACTTCTATAGCGGTTTGATACCAAATCAGGAGGAACAATCAATATAAATCTGAACCGATCTTCCCTGAATACTCATTCATGTAAAAAGACCTCCTTCTGTCGAATTTCGTACTGATCGAATAGAAAATACAGTCTCTACAGCGCCTACATGTCAAATCGGGGGTAACGTATATATGGGGGCTATATCTAAATCTGAACCGATTTCTTCCAAATTTAACAGTGTTCATTCATATAATAAGAAACCTCTTTCTGCCGAATTTCATACTGATCGGATATAAAATAAAATTTTTACAGCGCTTACAAGTCAAATCGGGGGTAACGTATATATGGGGGCTATATCTAAATCTGAAGCGATTTTCTCCGAATTTAGCAGTATTCCTTCATGTAATAAGAAACCTCTTTTTGCCAAATTTTGCCCTGATCGGATATAAAATACAGTTTTTACAGCGCTTACATGTCAAATCGGGGCTAACATATATATGGGGGCTATATCTGAATCTGAACCGATTTTCTCCGAATTTAGCAGTATTCCTTCATGTAATAAAAAACCTCTCTTTGCCGAATTTCGCACTGATCGGATATAAAATAACATTTTTACAGCGCTTATATGTCAAATCGGGGGTAATGTATATATGGGGGCTATATCTAAATCTGAACCGATTTCTTCCAAATTTAACAGAGTTCATTCATGTAATAAGAAACTTTTTCCTGCCGAATTTCATACTGATCGGATATAAAATAAAGTTTTTACAGCGCTTACATGTCAAATCGGGGCTAACATATATATGGGGGCTATATCTAAATCTGAACCGATTTTAACCAAATTCAATAGGGATCGTCCTTGGGCCAAAAAAAAGATATGTGTAAAGTTTCGTCAAAATCGGACCATAATTGCGACCTGTACTTTGATTACAAGAATACATGCACAGACGGACAGACAGACAGACAGACAGACGGACAGACAGACAGACAGACAGACGGACATAGCTAAATCGACTCAGAAAGTGATTCTAAGTCGATCGGTATAATAAACGATGGGTCTATTTCTTCTCCTTTTGGGTGTTACAAACAAATGCACAAAGTTATAATACCCTGTACCACAGTGTGGTGTAGGGTATAAAAAACTTTAGCATAACAAACTTTATGTTTTGGTTTTATAAAATGTATGCCTTCTACGAAAAAAAGTTTTTAAGTCAGTCACCCACAAAAAAAAATAAATGTATATTTAAAATTCAATAATTCTTTTTGCAAATTCGATTTAAAACTATAAACAATTTTAATTTTCCTAAAACATGTCATCGTAGCTTAAATTGTGTTTTAGTTCCAACAGATGTAAATACAAACATGTACATTCCAATTTTGTTGAACGTTTTTGTAGGCCGGCAAATAGTTCTTAATAAAATTGTGCAAACGAAGAGAGCACACACAAATACATCCGGCCAAAAACAAAAGTAAATAACAGCAGATAATTATTTTCAATTACCAACATGATTTCGTATTTGCCCAAGGGTAGCCGCTGTAGTGTCCTGGCCCATAAAGCACAGACCAAAACACGATGCCAACATTATCATGTCTGGCGGTTATTTATCATTAAATCAATTTTATTTTTATGACGCATCAACAACGATAACAAAACCATAACCAGGCTGGCTACATAATAGCACTAACAGCAGGACGTTGTTATATTTACGTTCGTCCATTTCCCTTGGGTATTTTATAACAGGCTGCTGATGTTGATGATGTTGTTACTATTATTAATCTTTCTTGGCTTTACTGGAGAGTGTGATGATATTGATATTCTTGAAGACGCCTTATCTGGATAATTATTAAATAAATGCTCAAAAGAATGATTTTCATTACATTATCTGCACATCAGATTATGGACAGTGCAGGAAGGGTTGCTTTGGGCATGAGTCTACCAAAACGAGATACCGAATAGTAGGCTTATCACACCGTCCATGAGGTTGTGTATTAGGGGTTTCCTTTCGTTTCCATTCTGACTCTTAATATTTTGTTCATTTTGAGGAACTGTGAAAATGATGTATCATGTGATTTGTGTTGTGTGAAACCTAGAATATAATAATTTCAAAATTACAATTTAAAAGGGAGATACTAAATACTTTATACTAATATTTGTGTGAAACCTAGAATATAATAATTTCAAAATTACAATTTAAAAGGGAGATACTAAATACTTTATACTAATATTTGTAGCAGTCACAGCTATAATAACAAAAATATCTTGCAAAATGTGGGAAGAGTGTATTGTTCCTCTAAATAACTGGTTCGTCCCTGGTTGAACTCGACCACATTTACTAAAGCAATTTGTGATATTTATTCCAAATGTAGTTCAATGAAAATAGAAAAATTGTAATTGTTGAGTTTAGATATGCAGGTAAATATAAAGGGTAGATAATTTTAATCCTATATCCCAAATTCTTAGTCGATGTTTTTTGAGCAAATACTTAAATGTTACTGGAAAACGTGAGTTCTGAACTTTTAAAAAAATTTACCAAGTTGTTTTCACTGGTAGGCCTCGAAATCGCGAACTCAGAATGCTAACTTGTGAATGTCAATTAGACCCTATCTAAAATATAAGAGGGCGAATTTTACTTTGAACCAGTAAGGAAAGACAGAAAGTCGGGCGGCGCCGACTCTAGGGACACACAAAAGGGTATTGAAATAATTAATTTAAATAATTCGTTTCAGTTAAAAAAGTACTTAGCTCCGCCCATACGCCCCCATTTTTAAAAACTCCATATCTAGGGAACGGCTCGATCATGTTGAAATTTTGTATGTTATGCTGTTATTTTGTGTAAGTGCATTTGATGGCAGTCTACGTAATTTGTCCACAAATGGGCGGGATCGGACAAATGGGCGGGTCCCCGCACATATGAGCCATGTTTGAAATTGATATATCTTGAACAATATGTTAGCGAGAGTGCTGTAATTTTGTGTATATGTATTTGGTGACAGTCTACGTGATTGGTCCAAAATGGAAGGGATCGAAAATCTGAAATTTGGGACAAAGAAGTGGACTGGGTCCAGCTAGTTATTCATAAGATCTAATGTAAATTATATACTCGAAGTATTTGAGAATACATACATGTATTAATTAATTTTGTGAGAAAAGTGGCAAACTCTAGTAAAGTAGAAAGACATAAAATTAGAGGTACGAATATTATTGTGGTTTCTGAAATGACCGCCTATCTAAAAAACATCGAAATGTTAAGGATACGCAAATAAATGTTGATTCCCATAGTATTATATTGTAACAAGTAAGAAAGTTTCAGACGGGTAAACCGACTAAGGTATACCCTCACTTTGTGAATAATGTTATATGGAATATTACACGAATTATTCTGTCAATTTGTGTGGGAGGTACCAGAAGGGGTTTCACAAATACACCTATTTGTCCCTGTACAGTAGGTACTTTAAATATATTACACTGTGCCGAATTGTAAGCGCTTATGTGCACTGGTATATTAACGTTTTGAGATATTAATTTTGGGTGTGATTTGGCCATTTTGTGTGAGAGGTACAAAAAGGGGAGTGGTGATAACGCCCATTTTTCACAGGGCTATAGGTACTTTAAAAGCGTTACAAAGCGCAAAATGTTGTTGTATTTCCGTGCATTGGTAGTCATGCTGTAAGCTCTTATATTTTTGTGCAAAATGGTACCTTTGTGTGGGAGGTACAAAAAGGAGCGTGGCAATAACGTCCGTTTTTCACTGGACTGTAGGCACTATAAAAGCATTACACTGTACAACATTTGAAGTATTTTTATGCGCTGGTATTAATGTTATATGCAGTTAACTTTTTGAACAAAATGATCCCTTTGTGTGGGAGGTACCAAAAGGGGCGGGCCACTTCACCCATTTTTTCTGAAATTGATAGCGACAAATAAACTATTACAATGAGTGGAATTTCAGAAGATTCGAATAAGAAGTATAGCAGTTATTAAAGAATCAATATTTCACAACATTGTAACCTTTTCTCGGGGAGGTGCTGGAAGGAGTGGACCAATATGACCCATCTTCGAATTTAGCCGGAGATAAAAAAATGTTGCCAAATTTGAAGTCTATTGGTTACTCCATTCGAGAGTTATCATGCGCACCAGCCAGCAGACAGACAGACAGACGGACGGACATTGCTCATTCGACTTAAAATGACCCAAAACGGATTTTCGCCGGACATACTTAGGGTCTTTGGTCACTCCTTCGAAGTGTTACACTTTTCTCCGTAGCAAATGATATATACCCTCGTCACATTAAAGTGAGGGTATAAAAAGATATAGAAAATATTCATACCGTAGATTGTCATATATGGAGCGAAAGGTAAGTATATATTAGCTGAATTTATTTTTGTGAAAATCCCAAAATTGAAATTTACAGATATGCGCGGTTTTTGCAAAACCATAGATATATGGGAGCTACATAAAAATCTGTACCGATTTGTACAATATTCAATACAGTTTATCGAAACATACATATGCTAAATATAGAATTCGCAGTCGAAAAAGTTCAGTCGGGCGGCACATCCAAATCTGTACCGATTTTTGTAAAATTAAACTTTATTTCTTCGAAACACCAAGAAACGGAAATTTCAGAATAATGGAAGGCAAAAGGCATCCACAATCAAAATAGACAAATCGGCTGGTACATACATATATATGAAAGATATATGTAAATCTTAGCCGATTTTTATACTTTTAAATAGAGTTTCTTCATGTACTAGGGAATGCATACAAGCTAGAATGAACCATATATATGGAAGTTATATCCAAATCTGATCCGATTTGTACAATATTCAATACGGTTTTTCGAAATACCATGAAATTCATATATTCCAAATTCCAGGATCAGCGAGGGCAAAATAAAGCACACGCATAGTTAAAAATGTCAAATCGGATGGTATCAGATTTTTACCATTTCAATAGGGTTCGTCATTGGGCCAAAAATTACATGTGTGTCCAATTTCATTGCGATCGTGCAATAATTACGACCTGTACTTTCACCAGACGGACATAGCTAAATCGTCTCAGAAAGTAATTCTGAGTTGATCGGTAAAATAAACGATGAGTCTACCTTATTTTAGGCGTTACAAACAAGTGTGAAAAGTTATAGTAGTCTATACCACAGTGTGACTTTTAATATCAGGCTGAAACTAAAACATATTAAAACCAGTATGGAAAGGCAGAATGTCGGGCGGGGCCGACAATATAATACCCTACACCTCCCTAACAATGCGATAAGGGTAGAAACATATTATCTAATTCTGATCGGACATAAAATAACATTTTTACAGCGTTTACATGTCAAATCGGGGATAACGTATATATGGGGGCTATATCTAATTCTTGACTCATTTCTTCCAAATTTGAAAGTGTTCATTCATATAATAGGAAACCTCTTTCTGCCGCATTTCATACTGATCGGATATAAAATACAGTTTTTACAGCGCTTACATATCAAATCAGGGGTAACATATATATGGGGGCTATATCTAAATCTGAACCGATTTTCTCCGAATTTGGCAATATTCCTTCATGTAATAAGAAACCTCCTTTTGCCTAAATCGGGCTGATCGGATATAAAATACAGTTTCTACAGCGGGTACACGTCAAATCGGGGGTTACATATATATGGGGGCCATATCTAAATCTGAACCGATTTGTTCGAAATTTAACAGTGTTCAGTTATATTAAGGAAACCTCTTTCTGCCGAATTTCTTACTGATAGGTTATAAAATAAAGTTGTTACAGCGCTTACATGTCAAATCGGGGCTAACATATATTTGGCGGCTATATCTAAATCTAAACCGATTCTAACCAAATTCATTAGGGATCGTCCTTGGACCAAACAAAAGATATGTGTAAAGTTTCGTCGAGATCGGACCATATTTGCGACCTGTACTGTGATTACAAGAGTACATGGACAGACAGACAGACGGACAGACAGACAGACGGACATGGCTAAATCGACTCAAAAATTGATTCTATGACGATCGGTATAATAAACTATGGTTCTCTTTCTTCTCTTTTTGGGCGTTACAAACAAATGCACAAAGTCATAATACCCTGTACTTCAGTGTGGTGTAGGGTATAACAAGTATGGAAAGGCAAAAGTATTACCTTACACTATTTTATTAGAGCATAGGACATATTGTTGCTCAAAATCGGCAGTAATTTCCGGAAGGAGAGAGGCGATCAAACATTGATGAATTTTTGAAATTTGTGTGAAATTCCTTTGTTACGAAATCGAATGACGTGTACTGTTGAAGAAAACTTGTACCATGTTCATGTCGCGAGTAGTTGCGTTTCATGTCTCACATCCGTACAGAAGGGTAGACTTTATGTTGGAGTTGACTATTTGATTTTTGTTCTCCGAGATATGTGCGATGCTCTCCATACGTGAGCTCTGATAAGGTTTGGCAATATCTGTGGCTGAGACGCGTGTTGATGTCCGTGATGTCCGTGTTGAGACGCGTGTACTTAGTTTTCGCCAAATTTATTTTTAAGCCTACTTTCGACGTAACCATGTCTCGACCATGGTCGGATGGGTTTAGAATTAATGACACTGTTATGAACGAATAAAAAAATTGTTTCTTTTTATATTAGTATTTTTTACAGCTTAGCCATGCTCTTCTGTCAGAAATATGGCCAAAATTTAAAAAATATCGCCGACCGAAAACTAAGGCCTTATTATACCCCACGCCACTCTGTGGTACTGGGTATTATGACTTTGTGCATTTGTTTGTAACACCCAAAATGAGAAGATATAGATATATTGTTTATTATACTGATCGACTTAGGCTTACTTTTTGGGCCGTTTAACTATGTCCGTCCGTACCTCTGTCTGCAGATGTGTTTTTGTCAACAAAGTACTAGACCAAATATTTTTCGATAATACGAAATTTGTCAGAAACTTGTTTGACTCAAAACCGATGTCTATTGAAATTGGTTACAATCTTAAATGTAGCATCCATGTAAATATATATAATCATTCCTGTTTGTTCTCTAATCGCTATAAATGCTGCATTTACATACAATAATTTTGAAATTTGGCTTGCCTAATGTCAACAAAATCGGTACAGATTTATAAATATCATCATATTTTTACAGAATGGCTGATGAACGCCGCTAAAACACAAGTAAAAAGTTCAGTCGGGTAAACCGACTTATGAATCCCCTCAACTTGAGTCCCGAAAAATATTAGTAAATTTATTATTTTTTGTTATAATAAAAGTATTATCAATTTAAATTGCATTTAATAACTTTAAAGTATGTACTGGTATTAAAGATAAAGCTGTTTGCTTTTGGTACAAAATGGTCCATTTGTGTGGGAGGTACCAAAAAGGGCGTCTCAATGTCTGTCACTTTTCTCTGAGCTCTAGGTACTATAAAAGCATTACACTATAAGAAATTTCAAGTATTTATATGCACTGGTATTAAATTGATATGCTGTTAACTTTTGATGTAAAATGTTCCATTTGTGTGGGGGGTACCAAAAGGGGCGTGCCAAATACGGCCACATTGTCTGTAGACTCTAGGTACTATGAAAGCTTTGAACTGTACGAAATTTTAAGTATTTGTAAGTACTGGTATTAATGTAAAAGCTGTTGACTTTTGATACAAAAATGTCCATTTGTGTGGGAGGTACCAAAAGGCGCGAGCCAATAACGCCCATTTTTCTTTAGACTCTTGGTACTATAACGTCATTACACTCTGCATAATTTTAAGTATTTATATGCACTGGTATTAAAGTTATAAGCTGTTAACTTTTGGTGTAAAATGGTCCATTTGTGTGGGAGATACCAAAAGGGACGTGCCAATAACGCCCATTTTTCTCTGGACTCTAGGTACTATAAAAGCATTACACTGTACAAAATTTAAAGTATTTGTATGCACTGATATTAAAGTTATAAGCTGGTAACTTTTGGTACAAAATAGTCCATTTGTGTGGGAGATACCAAAATGAGCATGACAATAATGCCCATTGTTCACTGTATTTTAGGTACTATTAAACCATTACACTGTACAAAATTGCAAGTCTTTGTATGTACTGGTAGTGGAAACTTCGCCCGTTTTTTCAAGGTAATAGTGAAAAATTAGGTTATACTATGTGTAGAATTTCATAGGATTCAAAGAAGTAGTATAGAAGTTATTAAATAATCAATATTTCACTAAATGTTAACCCTTTGTTGGGGAGGTAATAGAAGGAGCGGACCAATATGGCCCACCTTCGAACTTAGCCGGAGATAGAAGAAAACATTACCTCATACCAAATTTGAAGTCAATCGGTTACTCCTTTCGAGAGTTATCGTGCGCACCAGCCAGCAGACAGACAGAGGGACGGACGGTCATTGCTCATTCGACTTAAAATGACCCAAAACGGATATCCGCCGAACATACTTAGGGTCTTAGGTCACTCCTTCGATGTGTTCCTCTCTAAGGTGAGGGGATAAAAAGATAACAAAACTTGTCACATAGCCAGCCCTGTTATGACAGCATTGTAGCGAAAGTTCCCCTGTAAGCTTATTTCAAGAAACTCTACATTTCGATGGGACCAAAGGTCTCCCGGCTTTTGATCATTTTGAATTTTGGTAGAGGGAAGAATGATCCGAAAATCAGTTCAGTATAGATATAATGTTTCAAAATTAAAATTTTTAGTAGATAGTGTAGGGTGGCGCAGAATGAGCTATACGTTTTTAATTCTTTATAACTTTTTTAATTATTATTCTTTCTTTGTTTTTTTCAGTATTTTCTAAAGGAGACTTGGGGAATTAAATATGAATCGAACAAGGCACAAAAATAATTTAATTTTTGCAAAATTTTTCGTTTGTTTCATATCCCCCACTTCTTTACAAAGTTATAATACAGGGTGGAGCAGAATGAGCTATATGAGAGCACGTGTGTGCGAAGCACAAAATGGACATCACTTACAGCATATCATTTTTCAAAGCTAATTGCAAAACAATTCCCCAACAATATACTGTCTTTTTAAAAAAATTATAATAATCGCATAAATAAAAAAAGTTATAAACCATTTAAACCATATAACTCATTCTGCGCCACCCTGTACTTTCGGACTCTATGAGTTTCAATGAAATTGTGTTGAATTTTGACATTTTTGTTCAAGCGGCTTTTTTTCCCACATCCATATACGAGTAACTAATTACTTGTCGTATTAAGAAATTTTTGACCAAAGTGTTTTAAATAGCTTTTTCTTAAATCTTTTTAAAAATTAAAAATATTTGTTTGCATTTTTTTTGCGAAATTAAAACTTTATTTCTCGTTTTTGTCCGAAAATTTTATTTTTCTTAATTAAATTGTGCATCAATTTTCTTCGGAATGGTCTCATTTTATTCATTACCGATCAGACTCTATTAACAACTGATACGCGTATAAACATAATATTTGGGAATTTTTCGAAAATATATGGTTCAAACTCTATTTTGTAGATGTTTATCTTTATTTTGATAGATAACAAAAGTGCCACCCCACTAATATACCACAGAGCTCTTAAAGAAACGGCCTAAGGTTTCATTTGAGCAAAATACAAATTAAACAAGTAAAAGCGTTAAGTTCGGTCATGCCGAATCTTATATATCCTCCACCATGGATAGCATGTGACCTCACAAAATAACTCAAATCTAAGAAAATAACACCGAAAAACACAAAAAATATAGTACATGAGAACAGTAGGAATCACAACAACTTAGCGTGATTACAACAGACGGACGGACAGACGGACGTTGCTAAATCGTCTTAGAATTTTACGACGATTAAGAATATATATACTTTATGGGGTCACAGATCAATATTTAGAGGTGTTACAAACGGAGTGACAAAATCAATATACCCCCCATCCTATGGTGGAGGGTATAAAATATATTTTTTAGACAAAAATGACAAAATATAGCTTATTTTCAGAAAAAAAAATCACGAAAATATATTTTTCTGAATTTTTTATTTAATTATTATATACTTTGTATGCTCCAACAAAGGATAGTGGTATACTAACATTTTCATACCGTTTCTAACACCTTTAAATGTTGATGTGAGTCCTTATAAAGAAATCTTGATCATCGTAAAACTTTAAGACGATTTAGCCATGTTCATCTGTTAGTTGAAATCACAATGTAGTCCGTTATAATAAAGCTAGTTTCATAAAATTTATGAAATATATTTTTCCCAAAGTTGTAAGTTGGTAATATTAAAATTTAAACCTATGTGGCCCACTTTTAATATTAATAGGTTCAAGTTTTTATACAGTCACTATCATAAGTTCGACATGCACATGTTTACCTATAGTATATTATAATTCATTTTGTTTGCGAATGTATTTCTAAAATCGCTTCGGCTCCCTGATTTATTTATGGGTCCCCTTTTATTTTGTACACTTGATAAAATAGTCTATTTTTAAGATTATTGTAACGTGCCACCTCCCTTTCCTTCCCTTACTTTATCACCGGTGTTTTTAATTGCATTGAGATGCTAAAGAAAACATAAAATGACATTAAATAGGACAGAAAATTTGCGGGTATGTCTCGTTTTTCAGATAATGAATTTGCCAACACAATTTTTAATCGCATTTTTTATTCGCAATACTTTTGCGTAACTTATCATGTTTTACGAGACGTCTAGACACTGCGGGTAATTATTCTCTTGTTCACCTTCAATCAATGTATCAAATGAAAAATAGAATTTGTGGATATGTCTACGGCCTCCAAACAAATGTGGGTTTTGCCAAAGGCCCCAAAATGTTACTTTAAACATTTGCAAAAAATTAAATTCTATCCGGGGTGAGAAATGGATAGGTGAAGTGTGACTGACTTTAATTCACATTTTGAGTGCTTTTCGTTTGATTTATATATTTTCTATTCAATATTCCTGTATAATACGACTACGCTTAAGGCATATTGTGTGATGGAGGAATGTATTTACTTACGGAGTCTGAAAATGAGCTTATTAACTTGTTTCTTCTTTACTTAAGGATGGGCACTGACAAACGAAGGGATAATTATCTTCCGAATAGTCTGCCTCGACGATTCTAACAATATGTTTCCCTAATGTGTTACGTCCAGTTGCGTTTTCGTCCTGAAATAGTTTGGACTGCTTACAACTTATAGAAATAAAAATAATGAGATAAACATGTGGAACAAGGCCCCTTCTAAGACGTGTTCTATTCTTAACTAATAAGTCAGATTCTTCATTTCCCTGGATATCTTTGTGGCCCGGCACACGTCCTCCAGCACAGAGTAATAGTGAGAATCTTTAATTATCTACGACAGCGGCTGATTAACTTTGCCGTAGTATCCGGGTCTCTTAACGCCTTTGGCAATCAATGAAAATATTGATATCACTGTTGTTTAGCAGCCTCATTTGTATACCCTCCACCATAAGAGAATATACCTCCAGGTATATTCATTTTGTCAATCCATTTGTAACACCTCTAAATATTGATCTACGACCCCAAAAAGTATATAAAGGGTTTTCCAACAAGAGGTGGTATTTTGGTATTCAAAGAAAAATTCCATTTTTTGAGATAAATGATCGGATGTTTATTTTAAAATAAAGAGGAAGGTATGCCGTTAATAATGATAGACAACATCAGCCAAATGGTCACCACGACCACGCTTACAGGACCATATCTTTTTCATGAAATTTCCCATAACCAAATCGCAAAGTGGCTGCCCTATGTCCTCGATAGCCTCACGAATTCTATCTTTGAGGTTTTGAATCGATGCTGGGCTGTTGGCGTAGACCTTATCTTTCACGTGGCCCCAAAGAAAGAAGTCGCAAGGTGTTAAATCACAAGATCTCGGTGGCCAATTGTTATCACCTCTTCGAGAGATAACACGGCCCGGAAACTTTTCGCGTAACAGAGCAATGATTTCGTTTCTTGTGTGGCACGTATATTCTTAATCGTCTTTAAAATCTAAGACGGTTAAGCCATGTCCGTCTGTACGTCCGTCCGACTGTTGTAATAACGATACAATCTGTAATACGTGGCTAGGTGGCTGAAATTTGGTACAGATACTTATAATAGTTGCAGGTACCTTTGGATTGAAAATGGGCCATAGCGGTCCATATTTTGATATGGCTCCTATATAGCATCTGTCCGATTTGACTTCTTAACGCCATAGAGACCTCAAATGTCAACTTATCGGGCTACAAATTGCACGCTGCAAAAAAATCGCTTCTGTAGTATATTGTACTAAACATATTCGGCTTGGGACATATATATGTTAAGGGTAAACTCTAAACATATAATATTTGGTAGACACCAAAATTATATATTTGGGAGGATGTTGTTCTAAACAAATCTTTGGTTACATCGCAGTATATTTTTATTTACGACCATTATTTCCGAAACAAATATTTATTTGCATTAAGGTATTTAGAAACCAGTAAGGAAAGGCTAAAGTCAGGCGGTGCCGACTATATAATACCCTACACCACTCTCGTAATATTGAATAACTCTGATATATAAATTTTGTAATTCATTTATAAATTGTTTACATAAATTTACTTTTGGGACATTTTATACTTAAATAATACCCTGTACCACAGTGTGGTGTAGGGTATAAATACGATTGGATCTAAAGAGCCAAATCGGATGAAACATATATATGCTAACTAAAGGGCCAAATCGGACGAAACATATATATGGGAGCTATAGCTAAATCTTACCCGATTTTCTTCAAATTCGGCAATGTTGGTTCATGGATCAAGAAACTCTACCATTCTAAATTTCAAAACGATCGGATGTAAAATACAGCTTCTATAGGACTAAAGGGCCAAATCGGACGAAACATATATATGGGAGCTATAGCTAAATCTTACCCGATTTTCTTCAAATTCGGCAATGTTGGTTCATGGATCAAGAAACTCTACCATTCTAAATTTCAAAACGATTGGATGTAAAATACAGCTTCTATAGGACTAAAGGGCCAAATCGGACGAAATATATATATGGGAGCTATATCTAAATCTGAACCGATTTCAACCAAATTCAATAGCGATCTTAACAGCCGCGAAATACTCTAAACTGCAAAATTTCAGAACGATCGGAGTGAAATTGCGACCTGTAGTCGACGAACAACTTTACATGGACAGACGGACGGACGGACATCGTTAAATCGACTCAGCTAGTGATTCTGAGTCGATCGGTATACATTAAGGTGGGTCTATCTGTGTTATTTTCAGGTGTTACAAACATCTGCCGTGAAACAAACTTATAATACCCTGTACAACAGTGTGGTGTAGGGTATAAATACATAAATTGTGTTACATTTTTCAGTAATTTAAAGTTAATTTTTATACCCTACACCACACTGTGGTACAGGGTATTATAAGTTTGTTTCACGGCAGATGTTTGTAACACCTGAAAATAACACAGATAGACCCACCTTAATGTATACCGATCGACTCAGAATCACTAGCTGAGTCGATTTAACGATGTCTGTCCGTCCGTCCGTCCGTCCGTCTGTCCATGTAAAGTTGTTCGTCGACTACAGGTCGCAATTTCACTCCGATCGTTCTGAAATGTTGCAGTTTAGAGTATTTCGCGGCTGTTAAGATCGCTATTGAATTTGGTTGAAATCGGTTCAGAATTAGATATAGCTCCCATATATATGTTTCGTCCGATTTGGCCCTTTAGTCCTATAGAAGCTGTATTTTACATCCGATCGTTGTAAAATTTAGAATGGTAGAGTTTCTTGATCCATTAACCAACATTGCCGAATTTGAAGAAAATCGGTTAAGATTTAGCTATAGCTCCCATATATATGTTTCGTCCGATTTGGCCCTTTAGTCCTATAAAAGCTGTATTTTACATCCATTCGTTTTGAAATTTAGAATGGTAGAGTTTCTTTATTCATGAACCAACATTGCCGAATTTGAAGAAAATCGGTAAAGATTTAGCTATAGCTCCCATATATATGTTTCATCCGATTTGGCTCCTTAGATTCAATCGTTTTTATACCCTACACCACACTGTGGCACAGGGTATTATTTAAGTATAAAATGTCCCAAAAGTAAATTTATGTAAACAATTTATACATGAATTACAAAATTTATATATCAGAGTTATTCAACATTGCGAGAGTGGTGTAGGGTATTATATAGTCGGCACCGCCCGACTTTAGCCTTTCCTTACAGGTTTAAAAATTGTTAATGTTTGTAAAATAATAAATAATAATAATTGAAATCGTATAATCTTGGATCAAAATAAATTACTTAAAGGTTTGTAATTTAATGATGGCATGAAATTTAAATGATTGATTTAGAACAGAACTTAAAGCTGGGAGGTACAATTCAAAACCAAGGAAAACTTAAAACTGAAATTCGAAAAGGCCAGCAAAAGTTTTGAAAATCTTTTTTAAATAAAATATATTTGGAGAAATTCCTAAACAATAATTCTATTTGTAAAGGGTGTTTTTTTTACAGCTTTGTTTTTCGAATAGAGATAAAACTGGCATTTTGTGGTCAAATCTGGCAACTCTAATGTCATTTATGTTCAGTTTGGTTTGCCATTTCATCATGAACAGGTTGACAAAAGAACAACGCTTGCAAATCGTGCAAATTTATTTCGAAAATAATGGTTCAGTTCAAGCTCCGTCCATTTTATGGTCGACATAATCGTCCATCAGAGCAATTAATTCGGTTAACCATGGATCGTTTTCGCACTACGTTTACTCTATGTGATAATACGCATCCGCAGAGACGTCGAACAGTGCGCACCGAAGAAACAATTGCCGCTGTAGAGCAAAGTGTTGAAGAGGACCCGAATGAATCGATTCGCCACCGTGCACAGCAATTGGAGCTGTGGAGAGCTAATGGAGACCGGTATAGAGCCATGATAACCGACTATTTTGTTCCCGAATTAGATGGCATGAATGTGGATGAGTTGTGGTTCCAACAAGACGGCGCTACATGCCACACAGCGCACGTCACAATCGATTTATTGAAGGAAACATTCGATGAGCGCATAATTTCGCGGAATGGACCTGTCAATTGGCCACCAAGATCGTGTGATTTGACACCATTGGATTATTTTCTTTGGGGATATGTGAAGTCGCTCGTCTACGCCAACAAACCAGAAACGTTAGGGGAATTGGAAGCCAACATTCGTGGGGTTATTGCCGACATACGGCCCCATATGCTCGAAAAAGTGGTTGAAAATTGGACCTTTAGAATTGGCTTTATTCGAGCCAGCCGCGGCGGCCACATGCCCGAAATCATATTTAAACATTAATGACATAAAATTATCCTTCCAATAAAGCCAAATTGATGGACCTTAAAACGATTTTCTTGTGTTTTATTTCAATTCGAAGTTCTATACCCCTAAAAAAACACGCGATATTTAAAAACATATTTATACCCTACACCACACTGTGGTACAGGGTATTCTAAGTTTGTTTCACGGCAGATGTTTGTAACACCTGAAAATAACACAGCTAGACCCACCTTAAAGTATACCGATCTACTCAGAATCACTAGATGAGTCGATTTAACGATGTCCGTCCGTCTGTCCATGTAAAGTTGTTCGTCGACTACAGGTCGCAATTTCACTCCGATCGTTTTGAAATTTTGCAGTTTAGAGTATTTCGCGGCTGTTAAGATCGCTATTGAATTTGGTTGAAATCGGTTCAGATTTAGATATAGCTCCCATATATATCTTTCGTCAGATTTGGACCTTTAGTCCTATAGAAGCTGTATTTTACATCCAATCATTTTGAAATTTAGAATGGTAGAGTTTCTTGATCCATGAACCATCACTACCGAATTTGAAGAAAATCGGTTAAGATTTAGCTATATCTCCCATATATATGTTTCGTCCGATTTGGCCCTTTAGTCCTATAGAAGCTGTATTTTACATCCGATCGTTTTGAAATTTAGAATGGTAGAGTTTCTTGATCCATGAACCAACATTGCCGAATTTGAAGAAAATCGGTTAAGATTTAGCTATAGCTCCCATATATATGTATCGTCCGATTTTGCTCTTTAGTCCTGTAGAAGCTGTATTTTACATCCAATCATTTTGAAATTTAGAATGGTAGAGTTTCTTGATCCATGAACCATCACTACCGAATTTGAAGAAAATCGGTTAAGATTTAGCTATAGCTCCCATATATATGTTTCGTCCGATTTGGCCATTTAGTCCTATAAAAGCTGTATTTTACATCCAATCGTTTTGAAATTTAGAATGGTAGAGTTTCTTGATCCATGAACCAACATTGCCGAATTTGAAGAAAATCGGTTAAGATTTAGCTATAGCTCCCATATATATGTATCGTCCGATTTTGCTCTTTAGTCCTGTAGAAGCTGTATTTTACATCCAATCATTTTGAAATTTAGAATGGTAGAGTTTCTTGATCCATGAACCATTACTACCGAATTTGAAGAAAATCGGTTAAGATTTAGCTATAGCTCCCATATATATGTTTCGTCCGATTTGGCCATTTAGTCCTATAAAAGCTGTATTTTACATCCAATCGTTTTGAAATTTAGAATGGTAGAGTTTCTTGATCCATGAACCAACATTGCCGAATTTGATGAAAATCGGTTAAGATTTAGCTATAGCTCCCATATATATGTTTCGTCCGATTTTGCTCTTTAGTCCTGAAGAAGCTGTATTTTACATCCAATCATTTTGAAATTTAGAATGGTAGAGTTTCTTGATCCATGAACCAACACTACCGAATTTGAAGAAAATCGGTTAAGATTTAGATATAGCTCCCATACATATGTTTCGTCCGATTTGGCCCTTTAGTTCTATAGAAGCTGTATTTTACATCCAATCGTTTTGAAATTTAGAATGGTAGAGTTTATTGATTCATGAACCAACATTGCCGAATTTGAAGAAAATCGGTAAAGATTTAGCTATAGCTCCCATATATATGTTTCATCCGATTTGGCTCTTTAGAGCCAATCGTTTTTATACCCTACACCACACTGTGGTACAGGGTATTATTTAAGTATAAAATGTCCCAAAAGTAAATTTATGTAAACAATTTATACATGAATTACAAAATTTATATATCAGAGTTATTCAATATTACGAGAGTGGTGTAGGGTATTATATAGTCGGCACAGCCCGACTTTAGCCTTTCCTTACTGGTTTATTTGAGAAATTTAGTTTGCAAATATAGTTGGTTGTAATATATTAATATATGCGTTCCAAATATATTTTGTTGATTTTAAAATAAAATTTATTCGCTAGGAAATAATATATAATATTTAAAAATTAAATTAATAATTTATAATATTTAAAAATTTGGGTTTCAAATATATTTTCTTTCGATTCAAACATATCAAAAAGGCGGTACAACGGTAGCCATAGGTCCATTGTTTGATACAGGTCCCATAAAAAGGTCCCTCAAGATTTTTCTTCTCAACGCAACAAAAACCACAAATTTCAACGAATCGGGCTTAAATTTGGTAATATGTCGTTTTTTGTGCCAGAAACCATTAACATGCTATCCATGGTGGAGGGTATATAAGATTCTGCATGGCCGAACTTACCGGTTTAATTCTCCTAGTCTTACCAGTGTCATTTCGGCAGTTTCCTGAATGAAAATATACATTCATTACAATTTCGAGGGACATTCCGGCTGTAGTTATGGGAGATGAAACAATGCCACTCTATCTATCCTGCCTAATTTATTCGCGTGTGTCTGGAAATTCGTTATCGGCAACCACCTATGGTCAGATGACCGCGGTAAATTTGAACCGATTTTCATAAAATTTTGTTAGCATTTATTATCGACTCAAACAACTTTCCTGTGAAAAATATTGTAAAGATCTTGTAAAATGTGACCGGTCCACTTCATAGGTATATCGATAACCACAAATAAAAAACTTTATCACCTTGAGCATTTTTATACCCTACCGCACACTGTGGTATTATTACTAAAAGGAGGTGAGCTAGACACATCGTTTATTACACCGAACGGCTTAGAATTGATTGCGATGAAATTTGGCATAAGGACTAACCCTATTGGTATTGGGAAAAGCCGTTCAGATTTAGCTTTAGCCTCCATATACGAGTATGTGTTCCTCCTGATATGCGATAATTACGAAATTTAGCAAAAAGAAGACTGTCATTTCAGGAACGAATACTGCTTAATTTGGGACAAATCGGTTAGATTTACTACCTCTTTCTCTATTTCGGACGAAAACCTCACTGAAGACCAGTCACTCACTTCCGTCAGGAATTTGGTTTCTCTAAGGTTCGTTCGTTCTTTCGCCAGATCAATAATTTCACAACTTCCGGTCTAAACAAGTACACATTTTTGTATGTTAACAAACACGATTCTGTAATCTCTCAACTAGCGTTGGCCGCGAAATCAACCCCGGGTGGGTCAGCTGAGCTAAACCAAGAATCTCATTTATCTCTCTCTTTCTCTCTCTCATTGTGCACTGATGATTTTTCCACATTAGCGAGCTGCCGAAATGTTGACTTTTTTATGCTTAAATATTCATACAAATAGGTATGTATACTTATATAATTTTATTATTATTTAATTGGTTTTACCATAATCATATTAATATCTACTTGTTTTAGCTGTCAATAAGTTTTTTTGTCATTATTTCTATCAGTCGACAAATAAAACAAAGTGACTCGATTTGGCATTTGTGTTCATCCAGATGACAGCGAAGAGTGGTAGAGAAATCTAAATTTACACTGAAATTATTACGTTTTCGTTCGTTTAGATTTTCGTGAGACTTGGCATTCTGATGGTTGTGAGTGAAACCAAAATCAGCCGTTAGCCATCTGGCAAGCGAACGAAAGCAAACATTCGTGATAGAGAAATAGGCGGTTAGATAATAGAACTCATATCGTCGGCTCAATGCTATTTTGTTCCATACGCCATTTTGTATGATCAGAGGAAATGCAAATTATAGCGGGAAGAGGAAAAACGGGAAGAGTTAAACACTTTTTATTCCATAGGGTTCCCAACAGTCTTTATATGATTCATTTTTATGCCATTGCATTCAAAAATAAACAAGTTATAACATTTTTGCTACATGGCATTTTGGTTCATATCCACTTTTGTTTTAATAATTTTTCGTATTAGTATTACATGAACCACCAAGAAGGTTGGAATGGAAGGAGAGTAATTTATCAGCTTAAAAATTTTACTGACTTGATGTTGACTTTTAATCGGAGTTTTTTCAATATCTTCATGCTTACGAAGTTTGGATCACGGTGTTAAAAGGCAACGTCAATATTAAAATGCTAGAATTAAAATACGGGGTTGTCTTTTAACACCATGATCAATTTTGTAAGCGTGAAGATATTCAAATGAAAACACCGATTAAGAGATAATATTAAAACTGTACAATTTTGAAGAAGATCCAAATTCTAGTATGAAAATTCTCAGGTCTGACTACCAAAAAATTAACTTTGTAATATTTCTTATTATACGAGGGCTGCTATATAAATTTCTGGCCTAATAATGAAAATGCGAATATTTATCATCAAAAATGGTTTTATTGTTTTTCAAAGTATTCTCCAGCATGATTGATACACTTTTGCATGCGCTCAAACCAATTGTCGAAGCACTTTTTCCACTCCGATTGAAACACCTCCAAAACATGGTTTTTGAACGCTTCAACAGCGTCTTCTGGCGACGAAAATCGTTGACCACGCATTTTTTTCTTGATGTGCGAAAATAAAAAGAAGTATTGGGTGCCAAGTCAGGGCTGTATGGCGGATGACCCATCAATTCGACGTTTTGTCCTGTCAAAAAGGCTCTGGTTTGAGCCGATGTATGAGAGCTCGCATTGTCATGGTGCACAATGATTCGTCTACTCTTGTTAGTTTTTAGAATTTCTCCGAAGACTTCAGTAAAACAAATTGTCCTACGTTGCTCAAGCGGAACAGTAGCCACATGACCAGTTTTGCCGAAGAAACAGGCGAACATTTGCTTCGAAGTGCTTCTTCCACGAACAACTTCCGTTGGATTTGGCTAGACTTCGAAGACCCACACGGTCGATTGCTGTTTTGTTTCGGGCTCATACGCATAGATCCAAGATTCGTCACCTGTGACAATTTTATAAACATCTTTTGAAGCACTGCGATCGTATTTTTTAAAAATTTATTCGCATCAATCGACACGATCCTTTTTTTGAGCGATTGTCAAATTGTGCGGGATCAAACGAGAACAAACCTTTTTTACGGCCAGGTGTTCATGTAATATTGAATGTATGCTGGTGGAAGAAATGCCCAAGGATGCTTCTATCTCACGGTATGTCACATGACGATCGTGCATTAACAGTTCTCTGGCACAACGGCCGTTTTTGGACGACCTTCACGACCTTCCTCTTTGAGCGAGCGTCGGCCACGATTGAATTCATTAAACCAGTTTTTCACAGTGCTATAGGACGGTGCTTTATCGCCATACAAAGATTTAAGTTCATCGATGCACTCTTGTCGTGATAATCCACGTCGAAAGTTGTGACAAATGATCGCACGAAAATGTTCACGAGTTAAATCCATTTGTTTGCCAAATTGATGATGGTCGTACGTCAAAACGTTCTGAGTAACTTTATGATAAAAAATGTCAAATGGGAAATGTTAGATAGGCCAGAAATATATATAGCAACCCTTGTACTTAAGTTAGTTGTATATGTTTATTTGCTGAAGGACTAAAAGCCAACTTGTCACAGAATAACAGTTTTGTGACAGCTTCAGTGGCCATGAAGTCTCATATTCTATTTGTCACGTCTGTTTGCTTTAGCATGACGTATGCAGGCCTGGGCCTTCTTAAAAGTTGGCGGACTTTGATGTTCTCTTTTCGCCAAGTGATTTTTGACCACCCGATGGATAAATGTACGCAAAAAATAGTGTTGTGAAAGAGCGTTGTGCTATTTTACAACACTATTCAACACTTCATGATTGTGCCGTAGTCAGTTCTGATGGTATTGAAACTTTAGTATTATTTTTGTTATAGAACAAAAAACAGGACCCAAGAACTCCAAAAAATATGCCTATACTAAAAGATATGTGTAAGTATTTAAAATCGTTGGTTCACAAATAGCTTTCACGATCAGTCTGCTTGAAAGTCTATTAAAATCCTGGCAAAATATATCAATAAGAATTATATTATTTTGGTCTTTCGTTAATATGAGTAGGGTAATATTATTCCAGCCACATCTCAGAGTTCAAGAGGTCGCAAAGCGCATCTCGGAATCAAATGGTTTTTTTACTAGTGCATATTTTATACAATGATTTCTACGTTCAATTTTTCGATTTTATCAGTTTAATTACACAGTGCGACAGTCAAAAAACCAAAAACCGCGATACTGTTTTTCTTGTAGGTCTTGGCAAGCAAAACACCATTGGTTCTACGAAATTTGCCGGATTAATTTAATTTAAATTTTTTTTCGTCATTTTCTAGGTTGGGCAATGTTTATTTTGTGATTTCTACGTTCAATTTTTCGATTTTATCAGTTTAATTACACAGTGCGACAGTCAAAAAACCAAAAACCGCGATACTGTTTTTCTTGTAGGTCTTGGCAAGCAAAACACCATTGGTTCTACGAAATTTGCCGGATTAATTTAATTTTAATTTTTTTTCGTCATTTTCTAGGTTGGGCAATGTTTATTTTGTGAGGTAACCGTACGATAAATTGATTTACACATATATATAGTATATTTTATGAGGAAAAATTCAACCAGTCAGTTTGCAATTGACTGCGTTATTAAAGTATCATTAAAAGTAAATGTGTACATAAATACTAGTTTTGACGATGATGAGTTAAAAATGAAACGCTAAAGCAAACATTTTGAGGTGAATGGCCAAAATTAGTGTTTATATACCGATTTAGTTTTAATGAAACTTTAATAACTCAATCAATTGTAAATGGATTTTTAAGAGCCTGGTTGCATTTTTTGCTTTTAAAATATATTATATATGTAAATCAATTAATCGTGCGGGTTTTTCATAAAATATTTGGTAAAAACATTGCCTAAACTAGAAAATTACGAAACAAAATTGTGGGACAAATAAACATATATATTCCTACAGCTTTAAATAAACAAGATATATATCGTTCGAAAGGTCTAATTATCTTCTTCCAAATTCGTTAAGCGATGGAAACTCGGTTAACAAAGTAATAGGCGTTAAAGTGAAAAAGGCAGGAAAATTGTTTTTTCCCCGAAAATCCGGATTTCGGGTGTCAGGGGAATTCCCAAAAAAAGATTCGCGTTTTGCTCGACAAGACCTACAGGAAAAATAGTATCGCGTCATTTGCTTCTCAACTTGAGTTTATTTTGTCGCACTGTGTAATTAGAGTAGATGTGAGCCCAGGCAGGACATAGAATACAGGGTCTCCCATATTCGACGGACCCATCTGGCAACGCCATAACTTTTGACAGAGATGTCAGATCGCTTAATGACATACCGCGTTTGAAGCGTGAGTCCAAGCAGATTTTTACCATGGAACAATACACGCCACGCGAGCGCTCTGAAATAGTTGAAATTTACATTCAACAGAAGAAGTCAAGTCAACGTGCTTTTAAAATATTAAAAAATGTGAGAAGTGCGCCTTCTAAGAACACCATTAAGCGTTTATACGAAAAATTTGCGACTGGTGAGGCTCTTTCTAATCCGAAGAGGCCAAATAAAAGTCGACCAAGGCGATCGGCCGAGAATATCGCTGCCGTACGAGCCAGTGTTGAGAGGTCCCCAAGAACATCCCAAAAACGCCGTTCTCAGCAGTTGGGCATGGCTCGGTCCACTTTACAACGGATTATTCGCGTTGATTTGCATTTGTTCCCGTACAAAATTCAATTGACGCAAAGATTGTTGCCTGCGGACAAGCCTCGTCGATTGGAATGGGCCCAACGAGTCCGTGGGTCCGTCGAATATGGGCAACCCTGTATTTGATTTCGCATCTCCTTGAAGATCAGTATATACATATTAATTTATAGATATTTAGCTCCTAAGTGACTTTTGAAAGATTGAGTGATCAAGAGGCTATAAAACGTAGTATGCTATGTATGTTTCAAATATAGATATAATCTGTTTAGCCATGATAATAGAAATCATATCACAAAATTCAAAACCTGATCACGTGCATACATATCGACCACACCCAAAATTAAAAATAAAATATATTATTGTTGGAATTGGAAAGCGATATGCTTCGAAAAGACTTTTAAAACTTTTTGCAGTTTTTGTGTCCATCTTGACCTCAAGCCGGACGAAGTATTTCCTTGAAGATCGCTATTTGCAGGTTCATAGTTCTTTATGGGATCTTTAAAATATTCGAAGAATAAAAAAAATCTTAAAGAATTTTGAAATGCAATAAAATAATAAAAATTGCTTTGTTCACTGTTAAACAGACCACAAAGAAAGCCAAAACTCTACTATGTGGATAGTCCGTAGGTTATACATCACTCGAGCGTATACATAAGCAAAATTTCTAGCTTTCTACCTTTTATAGGAGCCATGACGGTCAAGCGGTCAAAACTCTCATGCTATAAAATCGCATCCGTTGGAGATCACTATACTTTATAAATACTTTTAACTAAATATAAAAATCTAAATATAAAACGACAGTAAATCATATTGCCGAAATCGAAAACAAGTTACTCTAAGACTTTCTACAACATTAAGTCTTTAATTTTCTGAGCACTAAAGTGCGGTGATGCCATGTGTTGTAGCAGGCCTTGACAAGATGGTTGTTTTGTCAATGTAAAAAAAATATAAATTAGTTTTGAATTGAGTTTTGGATTTAGACGTCTACGAGTTTTGTTTGCTTTTGTTTTTTTTTAAATAAACATAATTTTATAACAGCTCATTTTTCTTTCTGTTATCGAACTACAACAATTGGCGATGAGGATTGTTAAGAATACACGCGATGTCTTTTCAAAACATTTTGGAACAGCTACTGATTCAACAGCAAGAAGCTGCAAATCGTCAACAGCAACTGATCGAACTTTTCGCGAAAAAACAAAAGCAAACAAAACTCGTAGACGTCTAAATCCAAAATTCAATTCAAAACTAATTTATATTTTTTTTACATTGACAAAACAACCATCTTGTCAAGGCCTGCTACAACATCCTTCCCTCTTCATTTTGCTCAGGTTCGTTTCCGGAGTTGGTTGTTTTCGATGCTTTCGATGTAAGATAGAATCCCATCCGACTCCACCAAAACATTATAAATAACATTCAATAAATAAATCTAAATAAAAATTAAATCGATCATTAACAAAAACCTTCTAATAAACATTTAAATAATAAGGATCAGCCCGCCTAAATACAATTAGAAAGAAGCTGCTCCATCTTCAACACGCAGTGTTAATGAATTCTAAATAATAACATAAAATATTTGATATTCAACAAAAAAATACTATGCTTACTGAAATGTAGTAAAGTCTTTCTAATCGTCCAACTAATCTCAGAATCCACGCCATCTACCTGGCGATTGGTGTAGAGACAACTGTGTCGAACTGGCAACCCTTACCAGTCACATGGGTGGTGAAAATGGTGAATTTAAGTCTCGCTTAAAGCTTTGGCTGTGTGACTTGTACGCTTTCTTCGTAGGTATATATAATTCCCATATGCAAATTTCTTTGTTGATTGGTATATATACAAGTGATGATCGCCACAACTACAAGCTCACACTGTGTCATGTATAAGACCCTCTGATGATGTCCCCGCACAGGATTGAAATACGTATAAGGGTATGTGTTTACATGGCTTTCAGAGCGCAGTGTCTTATCTTTTCCAATACACCACAAAAAAACCTCTCTTTCGAAAGGAAGAGTTGATCGAAAAGCTGAACAATTCGAATGTGAAAACATTCAATAAATAAATCTAAATAAAAATTAAATCGATCATTAACAAAAACCTTCTAATAAACATTTAAATAATAAGGATCAGCCCGCCTAAATACAATTAGAAAGAAGCTGCTCCATCTTCAACACGCAGTGTTAATGAATTCTAAATAATAACATAAAATATTTGATATTCAACAAAAAAATACTATGCTTACTGAAATGTAGTAAAGTCTTTCTAATCGTCCAACTAATCTCAGAATCCACGCCATCTACCTGGCGATTGGTGTAGAGACAACTGTGTCGAACTGGCAACCCTTACCAGTCACATGGGTGGTGAAAATGGTGAATTTAAGTCTCGCTTAAAGCTTTGGCTGTGTGACTTGTACGCTTTCTTCGTAGGTATATATAATTCCCATATGCAAATTTCTTTGTTGATTGGTATATATACAAGTGATGATCGCCACAACTACAAGCTCACACTGTGTCATGTATAAGACCCTCTGATGATGTCCCCGCACAGGATTGAAATACGTATAAGGGTATGTGTTTACATGGCTTTCAGAGCGCAGTGTCTTATCTTTTCCAATACACCACAAAAAAACCTCTCTTTCGAAAGGAAGAGTTGATCGAAAAGCTGAACAATTCGAATGTGAAAACATTCAATAAATAAATCTAAATAAAAATTAAATCGATCATTAACAAAAACCTTCTAATAAACATTTAAATAATAAGGATCAGCCCGCCTAAATACAATTAGAAAGAAGCTGCTCCATCTTCAACACGCAGTGTTAATGAATTCTAAATAATAACATAAAATATTTGATATTCAACAAAAAAATACTATGCTTACTGAAATGTAGTAAAGTCTTTCTAATCGTCCAACTAATCTCAGAATCCACGCCATCTACCTGGCGATTGGTGTAGAGACAACTGTGTCGAACTGGCAACCCTTACCAGTCACATGGGTGGTGAAAATGGTGAATTTAAGTCTCGCTTAAAGCTTTGGCTGTGTGACTTGTACGCTTTCTTCGTAGGTATATATAATTCCCATATGCAAATTTCTTTGTTGATTGGTATATATACAAGTGATGATCGCCACAACTACAAGCTCACACTGTGTCATGTATAAGACCCTCTGATGATGTCCCCGCACAGGATTGAAATACGTATAAGGGTATGTGTTTACATGGCTTTCAGAGCGCAGTGTCTTATCTTTTCCAATACACCACAAAAAAACCTCTCTTTCGAAAGGAAGAGTTGATCGAAAAGCTGAACAATTCGAATGTGAAAACATTCAATAAATAAATCTAAATAAAAATTAAATCGATCATTAACAAAAACCTTCTAATAAACATTTAAATAATAAGGATCAGCCCGCCTAAATACAATTAGAAAGAAGCTGCTCCATCTTCAACACGCAGTGTTAATGAATTCTAAATAATAACATAAAATATTTGATATTCAACAAAAAAATACTATGCTTACTGAAATGTAGTAAAGTCTTTCTAATCGTCCAACTAATCTCAGAATCCACGCCATCTACCTGGCGATTGGTGTAGAGACAACTGTGTCGAACTGGCAACCCTTACCAGTCACATGGGTGGTGAAAATGGTGAATTTAAGTCTCGCTTAAAGCTTTGGCTGTGTGACTTGTACGCTTTCTTCGTAGGTATATATAATTCCCATATGCAAATTTCTTTGTTGATTGGTATATATACAAGTGATGATCGCCACAACTACAAGCTCACACTGTGTCATGTATAAGACCCTCTGATGATGTCCCCGCACAGGATTGAAATACGTATAAGGGTATGTGTTTACATGGCTTTCAGAGCGCAGTGTCTTATCTTTTCCAATACACCACAAAAAAACCTCTCTTTCGAAAGGAAGAGTTGATCGAAAAGCTGAACAATTCGAATGTGAAAACATTCAATAAATAAATCTAAATAAAAATTAAATCGATCATTAACAAAAACCTTCTAATAAACATTATAAATAACCGATCCAAGTTTTTCAACTATTTTTCCAGGGCACCATTTGTACTTTCCGTTATGGAACATATGTGCATAAACCAGATCCCCTGCTTAAAAAGTTCTTTCTCTCGCCCCATGTTTTGTGTTGAAGGCATACTCCATTTCTTTATCCTTAATGGTGACATTTTGCTTATCCACCCGCAGCAAATCGCGACGTGACCTTAAATTTCTGCCAATAAACCAGTCAGCAGGTGTTTTATTTTCAGGAACATTCCGATTTGGTGTAGAACGATATGCGGCAAGAAAATTTATTAAGTTTTGTTTGTCGTTTTTAGAATCCACCTCATAAGCCTTCTTTAAAGATCGTTTAAAGGTGTCAACAAATCGTTCTGCCTGCCCGTTTGATTGAGGGTGTTATGGCGGGGTAGTTATATGGGTGATTCCAAACTTTTGGCAGCACAATTTAAACTCTGCACTCGTGAATTGTGTCCCGTTGTCAGATACAATCGTTTTCGGACAACCGTATCTCCCGAAAAATTCCTCCAAATTAGTAATGATTGTCTTTGATGATATTGATGAAATTTGAATAATTTCTGGCCATTTAGAAAATGCATCTACCATTACCAGATAATAGTGTCCTCGAACGGGCCCAGCGATATCGATATGGAGTCTCTCTAACACTTCCTGAGGTTTTGGCCATGAACTAAGTATTGTTTTGGTAGGTACTTTCGCTGCTAAATTACATCCATAACACTGTTTGACATAGTTGCCTATATCCAAATCAATACCGGGCCAGTATACGTATGACCTTGCAACAACTTTCATATGATCAATGCCTCGGTGTTCTCGGTGCATTTCCTTTAAAATAGAAGGTTTTATTTCCGAAGGAATTATAATCCTTTCTCCGTACACCAAACAGTCATCTACAATGCTTATTGAGTTTCTTCTATTAAAAAACTGTAGGATATCTTTCGACATTGTTTTAGAATTTGTAGGCCAACCTTCTTCTATATATATTTTTACTGTCATTAGTACCGAATCTGTTGCCGCTGTATCCAATATGTCCCTTCTAGTAACAGGAAGTTCTTTAATATTATCTTGTATCACCAATTTAATATCGCTTTCTACATTTACGTTCGCAACTACGAATTCTTCCTTATCCGTTTTGTTATCGATTAATCTTGATAACATGTCAACATTGCCAAATTCTGTCGTACTCACGTATTGAATGTCAAAATCGTAATTCATCATTACTAGCGCCCACCTTTGTAATCTGTTTGCAATATGTGTAGGTATTCCTTTTTTTGATCCAAAAATCGCCAATAGTGGTTTATGATCCGTCAGTAGAGTGAATTTCCGACCATAAATCATTTTGTGAAATTTGGTACATGCGTACACAATTGCCATAGCCTCTTTCTCAATTTGACTATATCGTTTCTCAGTAGGAGTAATATTACGAGCTATGTGATAAATAACCTTGTTGGATCCATTCGGCATGCTATGGAAAATTTGTGCGCCTATTCCCACATTTGAGGCATCAGCAGCGACTGTAATGGGCCAATTCGGATTATAGTGTGTAAGAACCAGATCTGATGATAACATCAATTTAAATTTTTTAAACGAATTTTCACATGCTTCCGACCAATTCCATTTTACATCAGCTTTGAGAAGTTCATCCAGTGGATGTCGAAGCTGTCTCATTTCAGGAACAAATTTTGCGTAATAATTTACAGCTCCCAAAAATGATCTTACTTCGGATACATTTGTGGGACGTGGTAATTTCTGAATGGTAGAAATTTTTTCCGGGTCTGGGTGAATTCCTTCTGAATCCAATATGTACCCCAAAGATTTTATTGATGATTTGAAGATGTCACATTTTTGCCAGTTGACAGTTAATCCATGCTCCTGAAATCTCTCCATCACTTTCATCACTAATTTATAGTTAAGTTCCATGTTGGGTGTTGCTATTATTATATCATCCAAGTAGGTGATAACGTTATCAAGACCGGATAAAATTTTCTCTATAGCTTGTTGAAAAGCCCCTGGTGCAGATTTAACGCCAAATGGAAGTCTATTATATGCATATAAACCTTTATGAGTATTGACTGTTAATATCTTCTTGGACTCATGATCAACCTCGAACTGTAAGTATGCATCGGATAAATCGATTGTACTAAACACGGAACAATTAGCCATCTTCGAAAATATATCATCAATATGTGGAATTGGGTACTGGTTTTTCTGAAGACATGAATTTAACCCCGTGGAGTAATCACCACAAATACGAATCTTATTATTCGGTTTTCGAACGACCACAATGGGGGCTGCCCAATCGGAATGCGTTATCGGTGTAATAATGTCCGCTGCTTGTAGTCGATTCAACTCCTCCTCCACAACCTGTAACATTGCGTATGGCACTGAGCGTTTATGTTTAAACACGGGTTTGCTGTGTGGAATCAATTCCAATGTAATTTTAAATTTCTTGCAATGACCCGTTTTTGTATCTAAAACATCTGGGTACTGCGTTTTTACGATATCATATACCATGTCTTTGTTGAGGTTACAACTTGAAATGTTAAAACAAATGGAATTTAGCGGTTTTTCCCAGAAACCGAACTTCTCTATAAGATCAATGCCAAATATGTTCAAGGTATTAGATTTTGCCACATATATTGTCGAGTAAAATGTTTTATCGCCATGGTTGATTGCTGCAGTAAACTCGCCTACTAGTTGAATATAATTGTTAGAAGCATCCGACGCTTTTCTATTACATCGCGACAGCTTTGGGCAGTTCAATGTCTTCCAGTTTAATTCAGAAATTATTGTAATATCCGAAGCAGTGTCAAATTGAAGTTCGAGTGATATGTCCCAAACTTTTATAGTAATAAACTTTCTTGCAGAACGTTGCTGTTTCCATGGATGGACAGCCGTATTTGAATTTATAGAAATCACTTGCGAATCACGTTGACTTCCTTCTTGTGTGTTGTCACACAATGCTTGTTTCACCCGGCTGCCACTTTGGTTAACACAGGCGCAATATCCATCCTTATGTCCGATTTTGTTACAAACCTTGCATTTATGATTATAATAGGAACAATCTTTTACAAAATGCATGGCACCACATTGCCAGCACGGTCTTCTCGGAGATGGTTTCTCTTTTTTATATTCGGTCGTTGATTATACTTTACCTTCTGAACCGATGTTTCCGGTGAACATATTTCTCTTGCAGATGCTTGTCGTTCCAACAATTTTACGCCTTCCTTGAGTGATTTGTACCGTTGGGCTTCATATAGCAAAGATTCAAGTGTAATTTTCGATGACGCGTTATCCAAAAATGATATTAACTTCGACCGTAATTCTGCTTCCTTAGTGCTTTTTAGACCCATAATAAAAATTATGCACTTGAGTTCATCGCAGGTCATTTGGCCATGGACGAAAAGTTCACATTGTTTATTTACTCTGGCCGCATAGATGGGAAAATCTTCCATATCGTTTTTCTCAGTGTTGAGACATTTGAAACGAATGCTAAATAGCGATTCTTTTCTGTCAAATATGTTCGAAAGTTGATCCACTGTCTGTTCAAAATTACAATCTTTAGGTTTCCGTGGTAGAATACAATCCGCATACTTTGTATAGTCCTTTTGGCTCAATTTCCTCAGTAACAAACGGACTTTAGAACTGTCGTCCAGAGATTTGGCATCCTCTGCAAAATGTTCCTCAAATCGAGCATACCAAGTTGAAAATGTCAAATTATCTTCAGGATCGTAGTGGAATTCCTGTATATTTCTGGATATAATATCCATTATTGCCTCCTGTTGTGGGGGTTTGAAAACATTCAGAATTTTCCCTTGTGTCATGTCACTTGAAATTCTTGTTATACTTGTAAACACAGGCATTTCCTTCACTGAAAGATATAAGTTATGCTTCGCCAAACTCTTGGCTTTCACCATTGACATGTATTTTCCAAGAAAATTTCGTTTACATATCTTCGCTCCGTGACCATAAATGGTTTATATTCACAAGAGCGCGGCATTTAGTCGCAAACTTAAAGGCTTTAACTGTCATCGTGGTTTTCGTAGAAAGGATAAATGAAGGCGAGCCGATTAAAACCATCGCAGGATATCATATCACAAAAGACGACGACAAAATCAAGACTACAAAGAAAATATTTGTGTCTCACAAGTGAACCTTTAACAATGCCTAACTTAATACAATGAGCAAGAAGAATATAAACAAAAATGTCATAAAAACTCACATTGGCAAAGACGAGGATATCGTTGAGTGCAGCCAAATTTGTATTTAAACATACGAGAGCTTCAAAAAATGGTAACAATACATACACTTTTTAAGTAAACAAACTTTAGTAGTTTTCTATCTAGGTTGAACAAATATTTACTGTACGGTAAAATGTACTTGTACATATACCTAGGTATGATAATTTATACATAAATGTATGCGATACGATCACCCTAATATCCAGGCACGCTGGCCCTAATATAAGAAATGAAATCAATTATTATTTAAATCTCGAAAAGTCTGAAAGGGGTTTATTGTACTGCTACAATCCCCAGATAAATGTACTAGGTTAAGATTTGAATAATAATTATTATTTTAAATTCATTAAATAAAACAAGTAAGAAAGTTTCAGTCGGGAAACCCGATTAAGGTATATCCTCACTTTTTGAGTAATGTAATATTGAATATTCCACCAATCAGTCAGTTTGTGTGGGAGGTACCAGAACCGGTTTAACAAATACACCTATTTTTCGCTGAACAGTAGATACTTTAAATACTTATACATTGCACTGTGTCGAATTATAAGCGACTAGTGCACTGGTATATAAACGTTATGACATATTAATTTGTGGTATTATTTGGCCATTTTGAGTGGGCGGTGCAAAAAGGGTCGTAGTGATAGCGCCCATTTTTATACCCTACACCACACTGTGGTACAGGGCATTATAAGTTTGTTTCACGGCAGATGTTTGTAACACCTGAAAATAACACAGCTAGACCCACCTTAAAGTATACCGATCGACTCAGAATCACTAGGTGAGTCGATTTAACGATGTCCGTCCGTCTGTCCATGTAAAGTTGTTCGTCGACTACAGGTCGCAATTTCACTCAGATCGTTCTGAAATTTTGCAGTTTAGAGTATTTCGCGGCTGTTAAGATCGCTATTGAATTTGGTTGAAATCGGTTCAGATTTAGATATAGCTCCCATATATATCTTTCGTCCGATTTGGCCCTTTAGTCCTATAGAAGCTGTATTTTACATCCAATCGTTTTGAAATTTAGAATGGTAGAGTTTCTTGATCCTTGGATCAACACTACCGAATTTGAAGAAAATCGGTTAAGATTTAGCTATAGCTCCCATATATATGTTTCGTCCGATTTGGCCCTTTAGTCCTGTAGAAGATGTATTTTACATCCAATCGTTTTGAAATTTAGAATGGTAGAGTTTCTTGATCCATGAATCAACACTACCGAATTTGAAGAAAATCGGTTAAGATTTAGCTATAGCTCCCATATATATGTTTCGTCCGATTTGGCCCTTTAGTTCTATAGAAGCTGTATTTTACATCCAATCGTTTTGAAATTTAGAATGGTAGGGTTTCTTGATCTATGAACCAACACTGCCGAATTTGAAGAAAACTGCCGAAATTCTTGATCCATGGATCAACACTACCGAATTTGAAGAAAATCGGTTAAGATTTAGCTACAGCTCCCATATATATGTTTCGTCCGATTTGGCCCTTTAGTCCTATAAAAGCTGTATTTTACATCCAATCGTATTTTACTTTAGATCCAATCGTATTTTACTTTAGATCCATTCGTTTGTATACCCTACACCACACTGTGGTACAGGGTATTATTTAAGTATAAAATGTCCCAAAAGTAAATTTATGTAAACAATTTATACATGAATTACAAAATTTATATATCAGAGTTATTCAATATTACGAGAGTGGTGTAGGGTATTATATAGTCGGCACCGCCCGACTTTAGCCTTTCCTTACTGGTTTAAGATGGCTATAGGCACTACAAAAGCATTACACTGTTTAAAATTTCAAGTATTTTTATACACTGGTATTAATGTTATAAGATGTTAACTTTTGGTGCAAAATGGTATCTTTGTGTGGTAGGTACCAAAATTGGCGTGGCAATAATGTAAATTTTTCAATGGACTGTAGGCACTATAAAAAAAATAATAAAAAAAAAAAAAAATTTCAAGCATTTGTATACACTGATATTATTGTTATAAGCTGTTAACTTTTGGTGAAAAATTGTGCATTTGTGTGGTAGGTACCAAAAGGGGAGTGGCAACTTCGCCCATTTTTCTCGAGTTGATAGCAACTTATAACCTAATACTGTGTGTGTAATTTCAGAAGATTCGAATAAGTAGTATAGCAGTTATTAAAGAATCAATATTTCACAACATTTAAACCCTTTGATGGTGAGGTACTATAAGGAGTGGACCAATATGACCCACATTCGAACTTAGCCGGAGATAGAACATAATATTACCACATACCAAATTTGAAGTCAATCGGGCACTCCTTTTGAGAGTTATCGTGCGCACCAGCCAGCAGACAGACAGACATTGCTCATTCGACTTAGGTCACTCCTTCGATGTGTTACACTTTTTGTCCGTAGCAAATGATATATACCCTCGCCACACTAAAGTGAGGGTATATTATTGTAATACATTAAAAACAATATGTCAAAGAATGGTCTTGTTACTATCATAAATTTCAATTTGACTGACAATAATTCTACATTCGATGAATGTTAACCATCACTGTTTAGGGGTGCTTCTAAAAGATAAAATTTATGATTTTTAAATAGCGGTGAAGACGTTAGAAATATTAGTAAAAACGTCGTTAAACCAAGGGTCTCATGTCACAGTGTAATAAAGTAAAATGGAAATTATATTAAATATTCAAATCAAATAAAATATATGTGGAAACAAGTAAAAATGCCAAACAAGTAAAAATGACTTTAAGTTCGGCCAAGTCGATTTTTATATGCCCTCCACAATAATTCGTTTTTCACAGTATAATAAAGAAATTTGAAAAGTACAATAAATATTCCGTGTGTAATTTAACTGAAACTACGAAAGTTCTGCTGAAATTCGCTTTTTTAACGGCGTTAAGAAGACAAATCGGGAGGAACTATTGTATGAGGGCTATATCAAAGCATGGTTTTAAAACGAACGGTGTTCGTGTAAATGGTTCTGGATATAAATAAAATCACAGTAGCAACTTTTAGCCAGATCAGTAGACAGCAGAATTTAATGCAAACTGTATTCCTTACTCATTAGATTTTACACTAAGTGACTTTGACCGCTGCTGCTTCCGTAAGAGGTAGAAAGCTAGCAATTTTGCATATGTATAGACTCGAGTGTTGTATAACCTACTGACTATTCGCATAGTGTTTTTTTGGCCTGTGGTTTTTGTACTTCAGAAGCATCTTAAATGAGACCAATATAAACTAATATGCAGTACTATTCACGGAAAGAACTATTTTGAATTCTAAGATTGTGGTTAGTTTAGCAGTGACCAAAGCAATTTTCACTCTTTCACTGCATTTCAAAATTCTTTAAGAACTAGAAATCTTCAAATTGTTATGTACATACTGATCTCAAAAGAGATGCGAAAAAAACTTTCAAATGCGCAGCCTGGGTTCCACTCGTACATAAAACCTTATTTTAAAATCTTGAAATAATTTTCGAAATATGTCGCTCTTCTCTAAGTGTGTGAACATATCTAATATGATCAATTAACAAAGCAATGTTCATCCTTCCAATACTTTAAAAATTGCAAAAAGATCTAAGAAACTATATACCGATTTTCAAGAAAATGCGTCGTTCGGCCTGAGGTCAGCTGTAATATCATTAACAAAAATTTTGCGAAGTTTTAAGTGTGTTCAATATCAGCTTTGAATTATGTGATATGGTTTCCATTATCATGACTAAACAGATTATATATCGATAGAGTTTGATGGACTTTCAAGTTGACTGATCGTGAATATTAAACCAATTGATTTTTTATTCAATAACAAAAATAATACTAAAGTGTCAATAGCGCTAGGAATGACTACGGCCCATATACGAGTGTATAAATTACCACACTCTTTTCTATACGCATATAATTAGCGGTTAAGCGATCGAAAATCACTTGATGACAATCCAAAATGCACCAAGTTTGATGTTGTATTTTAATCGTAGTTTTTATTAGAATGTCTTCAAGTTTCCGAAGATTCGATCAGTAAGAAATGGGCAAAAAGAGGTGAAAATCGGTTCAGATTTAGATATAGCCCCCATTTAAGTATATTTTCCTACCGATTTTGTTTCAAAACACTACATAAGTGATTCTTTACATCCGAGCATTTTAAAATTTGGCAAAATAATTTTTTTAATTTACCAAGAAATTAATGTCATCTCATTGAATGCATAATATAGCATCCGAAGTCGAAGAAGTCAAATCGGCCGGTACATACCCATATACATAGGTATATGTCAGATATATGTGAAACTGAAACAATGTTTACCGTTTTCAATTTGGTTCGTCCTTGGACCAAATAATGGCGTGAGCCAATTTTAATTGCGATTACACAATAATTACGACCTGCACTTAGATTACAAGAATTCATGGACAGACAGACTTACATAGCTAAATCGACTAAGTCCTAAGTCGACCGATATAATAAACAATGGGTCTATGGATCTCATTTTAGGTGTTACACACCACAGCATGGCGTAGGGTATAATTTAATAGTTTCTGCTAGTTCACGTTTTGATGCGATTTCAGTCACATAGCTCATACGCCCCATGGAGACATATACAGCCGTATTCATAAAAACTTAAAACTGCTTTACAAACCATTGTTAAGCTAAATTTGTTAAAACTGTATTCATAAACGATTATTAGCCTAAAACACCTTTTGTAAACCATTGTTAAATGCGTGAATTTTAACATTGGTTCGACCCTACTTTAAGCATTTGTTAAAGTGACATTTGCTTTTTCTTCGTGTGCATTTGCAAAACATTTTTATGGAATTTTTTAATTAAGAGAAAAAATATTATAAGACTGATTTTGAACATATTTTCTAGACATGGTTAAGGTTAAAATAAGAAAAAAAGAATAAAATACGTAACTGTGCTTTCTAGAACTTGTTTATGACAAAACGGAATGTCATAAAAATTCGTAAGGATTGGTTTCTTTAATCGACTCAGTGCATGATTCTGCGTCTATTGGTATATAAAATGCATTTTTGATTTCTTATTTTTCCCATATTGTAAATCGGTACAATATGGTCTTTATAAAAGACCAAAAGCTTTTATTGTTGCAAAACCACAACACAAGTAATGCAAATTGTACAAAATTCACTAGTGATATGTAAACAAACAAACATTTAAAATAAACAATAAAATAATTTATATATTCGACTACTCTTACAATTGATAATCATATTAATGCATCTTTAAGAGAGAAAATGGTGTGTGAAAAAGATGGTATTGCCAGCATTACATTGACGAAGTCATTAAAATGCTGTTTATGAATACGATTTGTTAATAATCGTTTATTAGGCCAAAGGTGTGTTAACTAGTGTGCACTTTAAATCATAATTAGGATTTTTTTAATACGGCTAATAGACATTAGTTAGAGAATGTGGTTCCTTTGTAGCATTGTAAACTGAATGCGCTTCAAACCATAAGAAACATAAAAAACAGGTCCGGAACGTTTTCGTAAAAGGTACGAAATAAGAAATTGGAAAATGTAACTCGGCTACAAATGTTAAAAGCTGTAATCGAACGTTTTTCTGTATCATGCGATATTTTATTTAGATTTTTATTAAAAACAAAATAGAGAAGTCCGGCAGAATAAGAGTCTCTACAAAAAGAGGAAAAACGTATGTGTTTCAAAAGTTAATATATTCAAACACTCGCGACTCCCGTGGGACAAAAGGGGCCTTGGCTCCCCATTGGAGCCCTGTTTTACAGGTTGACTAAATTTGGAGTTTTATTTTCTGGTTCTTTTTTGTATATTTCAAGTCCAAAAAATTAATTCGCAAATTCTTCAAATAGACAAAATATTAATTTTTGTTATAAGTTGCTAGGTTAATATAATAAAATTTTGTGCGTCCTTATAAAACTAGTTAATAGATATACTAATTCCATTTTATAATTTAACTTCATTTCCGTACTTAGAATTTGTAAACATTATATTTCATCGATGAGTTTATGTGGAATATTAAAGATGCATTTAAAAGTGCTACATAAGACTATTGTAGTGCAAAATTTATTTACCGGCGGCGATTTTGTAATGCAAAAATAACACCGCATGCCATTCGTTCTTCAACACAAAACCCTTGTATAGAAACCTATTTTGTGGAACAAAGGCAGGAATTAACCTTCAGCATTTTCTCTTTGGCTTACATAGATACGTAGACTTGTTCTATTTCTATATTTCCTCATCCAACCATTTCCGCGTAGTACTGAATCGTATGCATTGCCGCTGTTTACCTGTCATGATATTAGCTCCGGTGCGGAGAATAAATTTCAACAGCTGGAAAAAAATCCTTTTACATTTTGTAACAAAACAGAAAATTCTACGAAAAGAAAAATTAAAAATGCCAACAATTGAATGCATTTACGCTCACAATCTGCACACATGCACTCCGTGGCCAATTTAATTGGTGCGTTTCAGGAAATGGCTTTGCTTTAAATAAAGCTGATTGTTCTCACCTGCTATGTACACTTCCAATTGGTCATAGGGTAAAGTTCGTGCGAGTTGTTCGCAGTTCAAAGAAATTGGATAAGCGTAGTACGAGCAGTGCCTTGCATAGTCTCACAGTGCACACCATCTGGTAAAATGATTCAGTAGCATTCTGGTATTGGTGTTTGTAAATTCATAAACGTATGTAAATCAAATTGTATCCATAAAAACAAGTTTGACACATTTTCTATATTCGGCCTACGGATACATTGCAGGAAACTGTTGTAACAAAAAAGATTATATCTAATTCTGTTCTATTTACTATGGATCCCCACCATAGATTTTATGTGAAGGCTGTCAGATTTAGGGAAATTCGGTTAAGATTTAAATATAGCCCTCACATATATGTTCCCGCCGACTTACCATTTATGCTCAATTGATCTTTATATAATTTGGCAGAAATGAGGTTTTGATCCAAGTTGATGAAAGTCTGTTTATATTATGTATATGTAGATCGATCTATTCAACTTCAACTCCTCATTGCAATAATCCTTTATGAGGTGGTGAAGCTAAGTACTTTAATATTAACTGAAACAAAACCTATTATTAAAAACCAGTAAGGAAAGGATAAAGTCGGGCGGTGCCGACTATATAATACCCTACACCACTCTCGTAATATTGAATAACTCTGATATATAAATTTTGTAATTCATGTATAAATTGTTTACATAAATTTACTTTTGGGACATTTTATACTTAAATAATACCCTGTACCACAGAGTGGTGTAGGGTATAAAAACGATTGGATCTAAAGAGCCAAATCGAAAGAAACATATATATGGGAGCTATAGCTAAATCTTAACCGATTTTCTTCACATTCGGTAGTGTTGGTTCATGGATCAAGAAACTCTACCATTCTAAATTTCAAAATGATTGGATGTAAAATATAGCTTATATTGAACTAAAGGGCCAAATCGGACGAAACATAAATATGGGAGCTATAGCTAAATCTTAACCGATTTTCTTCAAATTCGGTAGTGTTGTTTCATGGATCAAGAAAGTCTACCATTCTAAATTTAAAACGGATGTAAAATACAGCTTCTATAGAACTAAAGGGCCAAATCGGACGAAACATATATATGGGAGCTATAGCTAAATCTTAACCGATTTTCTTCAAATTCGGTAGTGTTGGTTCATGGATCAAGAAACTCTACCATTCTAAATTTCAAAGTGATTGGATGTAAAATACAGCTTCTTCAGGACTAAAGAGCAAAATCGGACGAAACATATATATGGGAGCTATAGCTAAATCTTAACCGATTTTCTTCAAATTCGGCAATGTTGGTTCATGGATCAAGAAACTCTACCATTCTAAATTTTAAAATGATTGGATGTAAAATACAGCTTCTATAGAACTAAAGGGCCAAATCGGACGAAACATATATATGGGATGTATTGCTAAATCTTAACCGATTTTCTTCAAATTCGGCAATGTTTGTTCATGGATCAAGAAACTCTACCATTCTAAATTTCAAAACGATTGGATGTAAAATACAGCTTTTATAGGACTAAAGGGCCAAATCGGACGAAACATATATATAGGAGCTATAGCTAAATCTTAGCCGATTTTCTTCAAATCCGGTAGTGTTGGTTCATGGATCAAGAAACTCTACCATTCTAAATTTCAAAACGATTGGATGTAAAATACAGCTTCTATAGGACTAAAGGGCCAAATCGGACGAAATATATATATGGGAGCTATATCTAAATCTGAACCGATTTCTAAACTGCAAAATTTCAGAACGATCGGAGTGAAATTGCGACCTGTAATCGACGAACAACTTTACATGGACGGACGGACGGACGGACGGACAGACATGCTTAAATCGACTCAGCTAGTGATTCTGAGTCGATCGGTATACTTTAAGGTGGGTCTAGCTGTGTTATTTTCAGGTGTGCCAAACATCTGCCGTGAAACAAACTTATAATACCCTGTACCACAGTGTGGTGTAGGGTATAAAAATACTTGAAATTTTGTACAGTGTAATGTTTTTATAGTGTCTATAGCCCTGTGAAAAATGGGCGTTATCGCCACGCCCTTTTTTCATCTCCCACACAAAGTGCCCAAATCATACCACAATTTAATATCTCATAACGTTTTTACCAGTGCACATAAATGCTTATAATTCGGCACAGTGCAATGAATTTAAAGTATCTAATGTTCAGCGAAAAATAGGTGTATTTGATAAACCCCTTCTGGTACCTCCCACACAAATTGACAGAATAATTCGAGTAATATTCAATATTACATTACTCACAAAGTGAGGGTATACCTTAGTCGGCTTACCCGACTGAAACTTTCTTACTTGTTGTACATATAAGTAGCTATATATAGCTATGCCCATCTGTGTGTCTGTCCATGTGTTTTTGTTATCAAAGTATGTACATTAGGGAGTGTCAAATTTTATGGATACCAAAACACTAAAAAATCGGATAGCAAAAATGAAATCTATGGAAAATTTTATGAAAATTTTGCCTAATAACCAAACGTCTAAAATAAATTCCTATCCCGCGCAAATTGACATGAAGATTGTAAATTGGTAAAAATAAAATAAGCAAGTCAATTTTTTTTTAAATTCAAGATTTTTTTTATATTTTGTGGTAATCTGGTTGAGAATTTAGAATAAATAAAACGGTTTGAACCGTTTTGCAAAATACATATAATATTTTCTCGAGATATGACCAAAAGAAAATAGCAATTTTCTATACACACTCGGAAAAATTTAATTTTAAAAAACGGTTCAAATCGTTAAATTTTTCTAAATTCTCAACCAGATTATAACAAAATTTACCTTCCAAAATGCTAACTTACAAAATTGTTTAACACACTTATTCTATTTTTACCCATACATGAGAAACGAATAATTTTGCTAGCAGGCATAGATAAAGTAATTCATATAACAGGATACCAAAGCCAAAAATAGATAAAAGTTTTAGTTTTTTATTGATTTGTACCCTTGATAGTTTGGATTCAGAAATTACTCGTGTGTTTGCATATCTTTGCGGCCCTAACAATTTAAACATAAATACTATTATTATGGAAACATAATAATTCTGTCCGATATACAAAACAGAAAAAAATCTATCTCTTACCAACTTTTTTTTGCTGCGATGGAGAACCTACTAATACCGGCACTGAAAATGGTATAACTCGGGGGTTGAAATTTCCCTTGGTTTGTTTGCTTCTTGCATTTTAATGAACTACCGTTTCGCCATTTATTTGATGCTTTGGAAATGTCTGCTGCAAGTGGACCACGCACTGCAAGTGGGAATTTATCGAAATTAATTGAATAATATTTCGATGTAAATTTCTTATACTCGTACAATATTTTTGTTGCAGGCTGTACCCGATTTTGAATCGATTTCGTTTGGGAATATGCCTCCGCTAGTGGAAACTGTATATGAAAAACGTCTATCCAATAACGTATTATACCTGTATCGTCTAGCCAAAGCTTTGTCGGAACGGTTTTGTCAACAAAATTTAGCCAATTACATTATGAAAGTTTATATACCAATGTACTTCAATGTCAAGTTCTATAATTCTGTTGTATATGGCAGCTCAGTTTTATGTGAATTTATTCGGTCAACTCAATTTTTTCCACAAAACTTACGAGAAATTGTAAACAACTGTATACAAAATGAATTTTCGCTCACCCCAAAAATGTTTTCTTAACAAAGCTTTTTGATGATAGAAAAGCTATACGCAAAAGAACCATAAAAAATGTCCACATTATCGTGATAAACTGCATGACCCAACTAAACTTAGGATTTATAAGAAGGGCTCAATTAACTTCAGTTCATTTGGTTGATTTAGATGATGACAGAATATTATCCGAGCCTCCATTTACCGCCAGCATTCCATACGAACAAAAATTTGTCATAAAATTAAAGAAATGCTCCAAAGACGACCTAAGTCTTCAAAATAATTACATTTTCTACTTAAAATATAGATAATTACAATAATATTAAGTAAATTACTTAATTTTAAGTACATTTTCTTAATTTTACTCGTAGGTACAAAATGTACTTATTTTGAAGACTAAGGACGTTTATTTGGAGCATTTATTTAATTTTATGACAATTTTTTTTCAGTGTACATTTTGTTGATACACCAATCCCTGATCCAGAAATTCCATCGCACATTCAAGGAACTGAACGATGTGTTCAAATGCTAACCGATGTTACAGGACGTGTTATAGAAAAGAATTGAGATGATGTTATGCTAGTGACTATAGAAAGTCGTACTAGAATACACCGAATGGGCAGTAAAAAAGATTTAAAACATTAAACATTAATTTGCTAACTAAATTTGATTTTTAAATAAGAACATAAGTAAGTCCTTCAAAAAAAACAAGGCACATTAAATAACTGAGAAGTGAAGTTTTATTTGTTTAAAAAAAAAACGTAAAATTACGCTCTTAAATCGTGAATATCTTTGGTTCTATTATCGCGAGAATCACAATATTGGTATCGTTAGAAGCGGAGTAGCTGCACACGTGGAAATGCTCCCGATTGAGTCAATGATGTCCGACATTTTCAAGAAAAACATGAATTTTAGAGGTTATGTAATATCGCTCTAGCTCACTGGCGGCTCAAGATAAAGCCTACATATATTAGGGGGATATTCATTAAACAAAACAAGCTTTCATTTGAGATGCGGACAACCGCAATATTTTTTTTTTTTTTGACCCGGCCTAATGTGTAGTACATTAATGTGTCTAATTCAAAACATTTTTTTTATACCCTACCCCACACAGTGGTACAGGGTATTATAACTTTGTGCATTTGTTTGTAACACCCAAAAGGAGAAGAAATAGACCCATCGTTTATTATACCGATCGACTTAGAATCACTTTCTGAGTTGATTTAGCTATGTCCGTCTGTCCGTCTGTCTGTCTGTCCGTCTGTCCGTCTGTCTGTGCATGTATTCTTGTAATCAAAGTACAGGTCGCAATTATGGTCCGATCTCGACGAAACTTTACACATATCTTTTTTTTGGCCCAAGGACGATCCCTATTGAATTTGGTTAAAATCGGTTCAGATTTAGATATAGCCCCCATATATACGTTACCCCCGATTTGACATGTAAGCGCTGTAAAAATGTTATTTTATATCCGATCAGTGCGAAATTTGGTAAAGAGAGGTTTCTTATTACATGAAGAAATACTGCTAAATTCGGAGAAAATCGGTTCATATTTAGATATAGCCCTCATATATATGTTACCCCCGATTTGACATGTAAGCGCTGTAAAACCTGTATTTTATATCCGATCAGTGCGAAATTCAGCAGAAAGAGGTTTCTTATTACATGAAGGAATACTGCTAAATTCGGAGAAAATCGGTTCGGATTTAGATATAGCCCCCATATATATGTTACCCCCGATTAGATCTGTAAGCGCTGCAGAAATTGTATTTTATATCCGATCAGTGCAAAATTCGGCAGAAAGAGGTTTCTTATTATATGAAGGAATACTGCCAAATTCGGAGAAAATCTGTTCAGATTTAGATATAGCCCCCATATATGTGTTACCCCCCGATTTGACATCTAAGCGCTGTAGAGAGTGTATTTTATATTCGATCAGTACGAAATTCGACCGAAAGAGGTTTCTATTTTACATGAATGAGTATTTAGGGAAAATCTATTCAGATTTATATATAACCTCCATATATATGTTCCTCTTGATTTGGTTACAAAGCGCTATAGAAGTTGTACTTTACTTCCGATCATTACAAAAGTCTCCAGAAAGATGTTTCTCAATTTAGGAACGAATATTGATTAATTTAGCGATTATCGGTTCAGAATTAGGTATATCCACATATATATGTTCTTACCCATTTACCAATTATTCCAAATTATTATCGCAATCACCCTTATCGCATTGTTAGGGAGGTGTAGGGTATTATATAGTCGGCCCCGCCCGACTTTCTGCCTTTCCTTACTGGTTTTAATTTTCAACAGAGCGAGTGAGTTTATGTCGATTTGCGCGGGATAGGATTTGATTTTAGACCCATGGTTGCTTGGCAAATATTTCTTAGAATTTTCCGTAGATTACGTTTTTGTTATACGATTTTTGATGAAAAAATTTGACCCAGCCTAATGTACATGTCGTAATTATTGCACGATCGCAATGACATTTGACACACACGTTTTTTTTGGCTAAAGGACGAACCCTATTCGAAATAGGAAAAATCGGCTCAGACTTACAATGAACCGTCCGATTCGACTTTTCCGACTGATGATGCTATATTTTGCATCGATCATTCTGAAATTAGCAGACCAGTTTCTATTGGTACCTTGTGAAATTCAGATATAGTCCCTGTAAATATATGTACCTTCCGATTCGACTCTTTCGACAGCGGACGCTATATTTTTCCTTTGATCATTCTGAAATTTGGCACACATGAGTTTCTTGGTACTTGGATGAACCCTATTTAAGATTGTGAAAATTGGTTCAGATTCAGATATGGTATTTATATATGCGTATAAATATGTACCTCTGGTTCAGATTTAGACCTTTCCCCATATATACGAGTTTGTTACTCCCGATTCGAAAAGTAAGCGGTGACACGTGTGAGTCGTGTCATGCTGTCATGTTATTTTTGTTAAGTATTGTTTGGCATTTCATCATGGAAAACTTAAGCCTGAACAACGTTTACAAATCGTTCAACTTTATTACGAAAATTCACGTTCTGTGAGGAATGTGTTTCGTGCACTTCGCTCAACTTATGGTCAACATAATCGAGTCATCGAAAATTGGACTCAACGGATGGACCATCTGAGACGTAGCCGCGGCCAACATTTGATAGACATAATCTTCAAAAAATAAATGCCAAAGAATGTTCTTTCAAATGATTTTTATACCCTACACCACGCTGTGGTACAGGGTATTATAACTTTGTGCATTTGTTTGTAACACCCAAAAGGAGAAGAAATAGACCCATCGTTTATTATACCGATCGACTTAGAATCACTTTCTGAGTTGATTTAGCTATGTCCGTCTGTCTGTCTGTCTGTCTGTCCGTCTGTCTGTGCATGTATTCTTGTAATCAAAGTACAGGTCGCAATTATGGCCCGATCTTGACGAAACTTTACACATATCATTTTTTTGGCCCAAGGACGATCCCTATTTAATTTGGTTAAAATCAGTTCAGATTTGGATATAGCCCCCATATATATGTTAGCCCCGATTTGACATGTAAGCGCTGTAAAAACTTTATTTTATATCCGATCAGTATGAAATTCAGCAGAAAGAGGTCTCTTATTATATGAATGAACACTGTTAAATTTGGAAGAAATCGGTTCAGATTTAGATATAGCCCCCATATATACGTTACCCCCATTTTACATGTAAGCTCTGTAAAAATGTTATTTTATATCCGATCAGTGCGAAATTCGGCAAAGAGAGGTTTCTTATTATATGAAGGAATACTGCAAAAAATCGGTTCAGATTTAGATATAGCCCCAATATATATGTTACCCCCGATTTGATATGTAAGCGCTGTAAAAACTGTATTTTATATCCGATCAGTGCGAAATTCGGCAGAAAGAGGTTTCTTATTACGTGAAGGAATACTGCCAAATTCGGAGAAAATCGGTTCAGATTTAGATATAGCCCCCATATATATGTTACCCCCGATTTGATATGTAAGCGCTGTAAAAACTGTATTTTATATCCGATCAGTATGAAATTCGTCAGAAAGAGGTTTCCTATTATATGAATGAACACTTTTAAATTTGGAAGAAATCGGTTCAGATTTAGATATAGCCCCAATATATACGTTACCCCCGATTTGACATGTGAGCGCTGTAATAATGTTATTTTATATCCGATCAGTACGAAAGTCGGCAAAAAGTGGCTTCTTTCTAAATGAAGGAATACTGCCAAATTCGGAGAAAATTGGATCAGATGTAGATATAACTCCCATATATATGTTACCCCCGATTTGACATGTAAGCGCTGTAAAAACTGTATTTTATATCCGATCATTACATGAAGGAATACTGCCAAATTCGGAGAAAATCGGTTCAGATTTATATATAGCTCCCATATATTTGTTACACCCGATTTGACATGTAGGCGCTGTAGAGACTGTATTTTATATCCGATCAGTACGAAATTCGGCAGAAAGAGGTCTTTTTACATGAATGAGTATTCAGGAAAGATCGGTTCATATTTATATTAAAGCTCCATATATATGTTCGTCCTGATTTTGTATCAAACCGCTATAGAAGTTGTATTTTACTTCCGATCATTAAAATTTTCCAAAAAAATGTTTCTCAATTTAGGAACGAATATTTCTTAATTTAGCGATTATCGTTTCAGAATTAGATAATATGTTCCTACCCATTTACCAATTATTCCAAATTATTATGGCAATGACCCTTATCGCATTGTTAGGTAGGTGTAGGGTATTATATAGTCGGCCCCGCCCGACTTTCTGCCTTTCCTTACTGGTTTTTCTTTTAAAAAAGTAGGGAACATCGAAATGGATCACCCTATATATATATATGGGCGGGTCAATTTCTTTCGTGCCAAATTCGCATCGCGTTTCTTGCTCTCTGAGTCATTTCAAGAAACTTTGCCCAAGAAACCATAGGTCAAATATGAATTTCGAGACCCCGGATATTTCAAAATAGGTATTTTTTCAATATATTCAAGTATAGAGGCAAAATATGTTACTTCCTCTACCAAAATGTGTAAATGGAGGATTTTTTGGGTTGGTTGTCGCCTTTTTTGAAGAGATTTTGAGATTGAATTACACAGCGCGACAGTCCAAAAACCGCGATTCTATTTCGGACAACCAAAAAACCAGGGTTTACAGTTAAAAAACAGATTGTCTTGTCTATAAATTTGTCAATTATTAGCTGATTTTCAATCACTTAATGGAATTTAAAAGAAGAATTATAGATGTTATGAAGTTTATATAATGATGTATGAATATATGTTTATTCGCCCTACAAAACACATTTCTTAAATTTTTTTCGACATTTACATATACCCTACACCACACTGTGGTACAGGGTATTATGACTTTGTGCTTTTGTTTGTAAAACCCAAAAGGAGAAGAGATAGACCCATTGTTTATTATACCGATCGACTTGTAATCACATTCTGAGTCCATCTAGCTATGTCCGTCAGTCTGTCGGCCCAAGAACGATCCCTATTACATGAAGGAAAACTGCCAAATTCGGATAAAATCGGTTCAGATTTAGATATAGCCCCCATATATATGTTAGCCCCGATTTGACATGTAAGCGCTGTAGAGAATGTATTTTATATCCGATCAGTACGAAATTCGACAGAAAGAGGTTTCTATTTGATAAAAATGAGTTTCAGGGAAAATCGATTCAGATTTATATATATGACCTCCATATATATGTTCCTCCTGATTTGGTTACAAAGCGCTATAGAAGTTCTACTTTGTCATTACAAAATTCTCCATAAAGATGTTTCTCAATTTAGGAACGAATATTACTTAATTTATCGACTATCGGTTCAGAATTAGATATATCCACATATACAAGGTGGCGCAAAAGTAACCTTTCGATGTTTTGTGCCAAAGTCACCGACCGATTATTGGTCAAATAAATAGTCAGCAATATTCCGCGTTCTGGAGCAGTGTAGCGTAACATTGTTTATTAACGTGTATTTCGTATGTGTTTACTACACAAATGTCAAAACAGAACTGACATTAGGGGCCAATCGCAAAATTTATAGCATTTTCTGATAGGTGGATTACTTTTGCGCCATTTATAGCATTTTCTGATAGGAGGATTACTTTTGCGCCACCTGTTATATGTTCTTACCCATTTACCAATTATTCCAAATTATTATCGCAATGACCCTTATCGCATTGTTAGGGAGGTTTAGGGTTTTATATAGTCGGCCCCGCCCGACTTTCTTCCTTTCCTTACTGGTTTCTAGTTAAGGCAATGTTTTTACCAATTATTTTAGAAAAACTGCGTTGTAGGACAAATAAACTTATCTTCCTAAATTTTTAAATAAACAACGTATACGTCACTCGTCTCTTCTTTCCAAATTCATTCAGAGAATAAAAATAGATTAATAATTAGTTACAGGCGTTTAACTTACGTTACTGGTTTACCTTTTTTTTTTTGTTAAAATACGTAGTCTAACTATGATTTAAGTTTTGAAATCTACACGAATTTGATTTTGAAATTACATGTATAATGATGAAAAATCACCTATAAAATAATATACATCAAATATTTGAATTTTTTACAAATATCACTGTCCAACAGCGTTTTTGGATCAGAATAGCGACCCTATAATTTTGAAAGGGCATGTTGAGTAGATCATTTTTGTAGAATAAACATATGGTCCAGCTGATCTGAGTTTTGTTTACAGTGGGTCAAAGTTAAATGAAAAAATTGCTTTAAGTTAATGTCTGAGAGATTTCTTATTGTCAGAATTATACAGTGGAATTTTTTAAGGATATTTTTGTGGAAGAACTTAACCCTCTAGCTCCCCTCTTTATGGGTCAATTTGGCCATTTTTTCGAAAAAGTCAAAAAAGTCCTTTCGAAAAGGACATTTAAGAATAAAAATATCTATTAAAATATTTGCCGGAAAATTTTAGTGGCGGTCGCCAAAGTTGTAAAAAAAAGCTCTTTGAGCTTTATTATCGAAAGTACACGCCAACTAATACAAAAATATGTTATAATGTAAATCTATACTCGTGATATCTATGGAATAATTGGAGCAGAAGAGCGACTCTATAATTCTGAAAAGGCATATTGAGTAGACTATTTTTGTAGAATAAACTTATGGTCCAGCTGGTCTGAGTTTTTTTTACAGTGGGTCAAAATTTTTATTTTTTGGTCGAAGGGATCATTATACTAAATGGAATAAATGTTGCTAATTAAACGTAAAGGTCTATATTTACAACTTTGGTGTCTTTGGCGACCCCCACTGAAATTTTCCGGCAAACATTTTTGTAGAATATTTTAATTCTTAAATGTCCTTTTATGAAAGGATTTATTTTGATTTTTTTTTCGAAAAAAAAGGGCCAAATTGACCCATCTAGCGGTTTAAGATCTTCCATATTTCTGTTCCAATCAAAAAGTCTTAATTTGTTGGACAGAGTATTATTTATTTTTGTTTATTTTTATAAAAATTGTTTTTTTGTTATTTATTGCAGATATTTATTCATTAAACATGTAATTTCATGCTTTGGTTCCTTATTTAAAATTTAAACGCTAAAGGTGCTGTTTGTTGCATCCGATAATTATGAAAATTTTCAGAAAACACTTTTCTTGAAGCAGGATGAACACTGTCAGATTTATAGATATTAGAATATAATAGAATCAAGCATATAAATACTTATTATGAGAATAATGAGGCATTTTCAATGAACAAATAAACAAGACGTAGTAATTCCCTTCTGATTTGATTTACGCTAACAAATTTGTATACTCATTTTATTTCTTGATTCATTCGGTTTCTTGGCCATTTTTCTCAACACATCTTGATTAGTGGTAGAAATGTATATTTTATTTTGGCTAAAACCATTAATAGTAAAATTGAGCACTTTTGTCTAGGGGAAAGTTGCTTTTACATATCAAATTTTTAATTTACTAGAAACTGCAATATGATATCGTTCAATACCTACATTCCAAAGTATGCTAAGTCAAAATTGGCAGTGTCAAGGAGAGACGTTCATATTTTTATACCCTACACCACACTGTGGTACAGGGTATTATAACTTGCGTGCATTTGTTTGTAACACCCAAAAGGAGAAGAAATAGACACATCGTTTATTATACCGATCGACTTAGAATCACTTTCTGAGTTGATTTAGCTATGTCCGTCTGTCTGTCTGTCCGTGTGTCTGTGCATGTATTCTTGTAATCAAAGTACAGGTCGCAACTCGACGAAACTTTACACATGTCTTTTTTTTGGCCCAAGGACGATCCCTATTGAATTTGTTAAAATCGGTTCAGATTTAGATATGGCCCCCATATATATGTTACCCCCGATTTGAAATGTACGCGCTGTAAAAACTTTATTTTATATCCGATCAGTGCGAAATTCGGCAATAAGAGGTTTCTTATTACATGAAGGAATACTGCTAAATTCGGAGAAAATCGGTTCAGATGTAGCTATATCCACCATATATATGTAACCCCCTATTTGATATGTTAGCGCTGTAGAAACTGTATTTTATATCCGATCAGTGCGAAATTCGACAGAAAGGGGTTTCTTATTACTCGAAGGATTACTGCCAAATTCGGAGGAATCGGTTCAGATTTAGATATAGCCCCATATATATGTTACCCCCGATTTGACATGTAAGAGCTGTAGAGACTGTATTTTGTATCCGATCACTACGAAATTCGACAGAAAGAGGTCTGTAAAAACTTTATTTTATATCCGATCAGTGCGAAATTCGGCAACAAGATGTTTCTTATTACATGAAGGAATACTGCTTAATTCGGAAAAAATCGGTTCAGATGTAGCTATATCCACCATATATATGTAACCCCCTATTTGATATGTTAGCGTTGTAAAAACTGTATTTTATATCCGATCAGAGCGAAATTCGACAGAAAGGGGTTTCTTATTACTCGAAGGAATACTGCCAAATTCGGAAGAATCGGTTCAGATTTAGATATAGCCCCATATATATGTTACCCCCGATTTGAAATGTAAGCGCTGTAGAGACTGTATTTTATATCCGATCACTACGAAATTCGACAGAAGGAGGTCTTTTTACATGAATGAGTATTGAGGGAAAATCGGTTCAGATTTATACATAACCTCCATATATATGTTCCTCCTGATTTGGTATTAAAGCGCTATAGAAGTTGTACTTTACTTCCGATCATTAACATTTTCCAGAAATATGTTTTTCAATTTAGGAACGAATATTGCTTAATTTATGCGATTATCGGTTCAGAATTAGATAATATGTTTCTAACCATTAACCAATTATTCCAAATTATTATCGCAATGGCCCTATCGCATTGTTAGGGAGGTGTAGGGTATTATATAGTCGGCCCCGCCCGACTTTCTGCCTTTCCTTACTGGTTTTAAATTTTTTAATTTGTGTGAAATTTTATCCTTTAAAGCCCACTGCCTTGACATTAATCTCCAAAATATTTAAAAAATCCCTATGATTATTAATATTTCTTAATGATATATCCTGATTTTGACAAACTAAAGCTAATTATTTCATTATTACATTTCGTTATATTTGATATAATTATCAATTATCCTGTATATGTACATAAAACGACACAGTGCCATAATAGAATCTAATCATATTAAGTGATGAAACCATATTAAGTGATGAAACCAACTACAACAAGAACACTTGTTATGGCGGAAGGAAATAAAGTAGACAAAGTACATCCCACATGGAACACTCAAAGCATGATAGTGACGGCAATACCACCAGTAGCCCTAAAGGACATTTTTGCATTTGCTCCCATGACAAGCACACAAACTAGACAAACTCTAACTAAATAATGGCTGCGTGAAAAGCTTACAGATTTATTGCTAATTTACTTAGCACCACATTACCAGTTTTATGGTCATGGCCGATGAATGCATGAATTAATGAATGGTTAGATAACATTTTCCCTTCACTTTCCATGAGACCATCATCACGATCCAACATGGCACTTGCAAACAAAAGCTAGTCAGGACATACTAAGTACATTCATGGTGTCTGCTTCTTTTGTTTTAAGTTTAGTACTTAGCATTCCCCCAACCAAATAATTTTTCTCCCCCGGCAAATTTCTGCGATAAACACAAACAGTTAGTTTAATAAACAAAACAAAAAAAAACAAAAAGCATTCTACCCAGACCCAGGTCATATCAAAGCTTGTCATCGTGGCGATAAAAACACACAACTGGCACTGGTAGCATACGGGGCCGACCATTTTTATGTGTGATCTTAATTTATTAAAATAAAACCAAATAAGCAGCCAGAAAATTAAAAACAAGAACAAACAACAAAAAAACAGAAGTCTATTAAACAAGGTCAAAGTTATCAAATAGAAAATGGCAGACAAAAAGCGACGAAAGAGAATTAGCGTAGTAATTTTTAATTTACAACAGAAATTAATGTTTCTGCTCTTGGGTTTTTCAATGGAAACTTTTTTAATTTAACATCAAAGCTTTCATTTCCAAATGAGTTGCAGCAATCAGCTGTCAGACTTTTTATCAAAAAAAACCTTCACAATTTAGTTTGTTATGTTCAAACAGCATGTCAAAAGTCAATTGTATTTAATTCAATTAATCTGTTTATTTTTATCCCCTCACCTTAGAGAGGAGGGTATATATCATTTGCTACGAGCCAAAAGTGTAACACATTGAAGGAATGACCTCAGACCCTAAGTATTTTCGGCGGAAATTCATTTTGGGTCATTTTAAGTCATTTGAGCAATGTCCGTCCGTCCGTCCGTCTGTCTGTCTGATGGCTGGTGCGCACGATAACTCTCGAAAAAAGTAATCGATTGCTTTAAATTTGGTATGCGGTAATCTTTTCCTCTATCTCCGGCTAAGTTCGAAGATGGGCCATATTCGTCCACTCCTTCTATTACTTCCCCCACAAAGGGTTAACTTTTTGTGAAATATTGATTCTTTAATATCTTCTATACTATTTACTCGAATCTTCTAAAATTGCACACAAATTATTACTTTGTTAGTCGCTAACACGTCAAGAAAAATGTGCGAAGTGGCCACTCCCTTTTTGGTGCCTCCCACACACATAGACCATTGTGCACCCAAAGTTAACTGCTTACGGCTTTAATATCAATTCATACAAATACTTGAAATTGTGTACAGTGTAATGCTTTTATAGTACCTAGAGTCCAAAGAAAAATTGGCGTTATTGGCATGCCCCTTGATGTAGAATTGAACTTAGAAATTATTAAAATCCAAATTCAAATAAAAGAGTGGACTGTATTATGATGTTTGCCACGTTATAAACCGTACAACTTTATTTGATGTTGCTGACAATTCAAAGATCCAAGCAGAAGTAAATTTTGGGTTTTTTGTAGGTCATAAAATAACCGTAGTGTATGCAAATACTATTCTAATGCAAAAAACTAATGCAGCTTAAGACGAGACAAGACAAAAAACATACAACAACAACATATGTAATACCATAGCAGGTATAAAATCATACGATATTCTTTGCAATGTTTGTTGTTGTATGTTACTAGTTCAATATAAACTTATGGTATAACAGCTAGCGCTTAGTAATAAAACAAACAGTGGCGCAGAATAAAAAAGGGGAAACAAATTGAATACAATTGAAATAAGATTGAGTAATACATTTTTGTTTTAAATAAATATTTTCCAAAACATACTGCCGCCCCTGAAACAATGTTTCAGTTAGATGGGAGTAAAGCAATTTTCGTGACAGGGCGTGTATATTGGTTCTTTTCCGTCTTTATGGTGACCACACGAACCTTTCCATCATTGCCAGGATGAACTTGTACTACTCTTCCAAGTAGCCACTTAGTTTGAGGTAAATTAGGTTCCTTGAGTACGACAATATCACCAATCGCATAATTTTGTTGTTGACGCTGCCACTTTGGACGTTGTTGCAATGATGTGATGTATTCGGACGACCATCGTTTCCAAAAGCCTTGTACCATCTGCTGTAATAACTTCCAGTGCTTTAATCTTGGTAAAGCAGAGGAGAGATAGTTTGGTTCTGGAACTGAAGTCAATGGTTCACCTATAATGAAATGAGATGGAGTTAGTGGATTTAAGTCTTGGTCGGATATAGGGCACAGTGGTCTGCTGTTTAATATGGCTTCAATTTGAGTTAGCACCGTGTACATCTCTTCGTAAGTAAGCAGCGATGTGCCTACAACTCGCTTTAGGTGTAATTTCATAGATTTAACATTTGACTCCCAAATGCCACCAAAGTGAGGGGAAGCTGGTGGTATAAAATGCCAACTTGTTCCATCTTTTGTCAAGGATGCAGCAATATCAGAATTTATTGTTTCATCTAGTAACATTTTATGCATTTCAGTTAATAAGCGATGTGCACCATGAAAATTCGTGCCATTATCGCTGTATAAATTGCAGCATGATCCACGCCGTGATGTAAACCTTTTAAATGCAGCAATAAATGACTCTGAGCTGAGGTCACTAACGAGCTCCAAGTGTAGTGCCTTTGTTGACAGACATATGAATAAAGATATATAAGCTTTACATACCCTTGGACGTTTGCAATTAGTCATTTTAATGGTTATTGGACCTGCGAAGTCGCATCCTGTGTTGAAGAATGGTCGAAATTGTTGAATTCGTTCTACTGGAAGGTTTGCCATCAATTGTTGTGAAGTTTGACGACGAAGCATGAAACATCGTTTACATTTGAACACAACATTACGAACTAAATTTCTTGCTCCAAGTACCCAATATTGTTGACGCAAAATTGTGAATAGTTCCGAAGATCCAACATGTAGATATTTGATGTGAAGATCATGGATTATAAGTTCAGCTATTCTGCCTTTAGGAATGATGATTGGATGTTTGATATTGTATGGAACCATCGATTCTTGAATTCGTCCTCCTACACGTAGAAGTCCATCATTATCTAAAAATGGGGAAAGTTTATTGAGGTTTTCATTTTTAGGAAGGTTTTTATTTTCTTGAAGGCATCTTATGGTATCTGAAAACGATGATTTTTGCAGACAAAGTAGTAGTTTCGATCGAGCCTTACGCAACTCCTGATATGAGATAAAGTTGGTGTACCTATGTTGTGTAATAAGTCGTAGAATATATGATATTATTCGTAAAAGTCGATACCAGTCTGATATTTTTCCCGCAAGTGCTAGCAGAACAGGAGTTTCATTTACTAGTGCTGATAGTGCGAGTTTTCGTTTTTCCGATTTGACTTCTTCAATGTCTTCGTTGAATTTAAACTTTGTTGCTGGCCATTCTGATTCCTGAAATTTTAACCAAGGCGGTCCTTTCCACCACAAGTCGTGGCTTAACAATTCTTGAGGATACAAACCTCTCGAGGCGCAGTCGGCTGGGTTATCTTTTGTATTAATATAATTCCAAGATTTTCGAGGGATAGTAGATAAAATTTCTTCAGTGCGATGAGAGACAAAAATTTTCCAAGTACGTGGAGGCGATGAAAGCCAGTGCAATACAATTTCAGAATCCGTCCATGCGAAAAGTTTTGTAGTTTCGATGTTGAGAGCTGTTTTTATAGAGTTGTATAAACGACACAGCAATGCAGCAGCACACAGCTACATTCTTGGAATTGACAGTATCTTAAGTGGTGCCACCTTCGTTTTAGCAGCTATTATGTTTATACTCCCTTTATTACGAGAAACACAATGTATAACCGCAGCATATGCAAGGCTGGATGCATCGCAGAAACAATGAATTTCAAAATCTGACAGTAAATGAATATTACGAGGAATAGATACATTTTCGAAGTGAAAAATTGCATCTTTTAGTCTCATCCATTCATGTGCCATTTGATCTGGTACAGGGTCGTCCCATGACATCTTGATTAACCATATCCTCTGCAGCAACATTTTCATCAAAATGGTCGATGGAGACAAAAACCCAAAGATGTCAAAAATACTGGCTGTGTCTGACAGAATTTTGCGTTTGGTTATGGAATGCGAATATGGTTTATTTGTCACACGAAACGAGTATGTGTCAGATAGAGGATTCCAATAAAGCCCTAATAGCTTTATGTGAAAATCTGATGAATCACCACTTCCTGACTTACCCGTTTGCCAGTGTTCCTTAGGAATATTTTGTAAAAATTTATTGGAATTAGAACTCCACTTCCGAAGCATGAAACCACCTGATTCTAATAATGATGTTAATTCTTCTTTTGCATGTTGAAGATCTTCTTGACTTTCTGCACCTGTCATAACATCATCCACATAAATATTGTTCAGAATGATCGATGCCGCAGTTGGAAATTTCGATTCATTGTCAATAGCTAGCTGTTGAAGTACACGTACAGACAAAAAAGGCGCACATGATGTTCCATACGTCACTGTACATAAGCGGTAATGTTGAATAGGACTGTTGGGATCACTTCTCCAAACTATGCGTTGATAGTCTCGATCCTTTTTTGAAACCCAAATTTGACGAAACATTTTCGTTATGTCAGCTGTAAAGACATAGAAATATTTACGAAAACGAATTGAAACTCCAAACAAATCGCGCTGTATAGATGGTCCAATCATTAGTGTGTCATTGAGCGATTGTCCTGAAGAATCCTTGAAGGAGCCATCAAACACCACCCTTAGTTTCGTAGTGCTGCTGTCCGGCTTGAGAACAGAATGGTGTGGGAGATAGTATTGTGGATGTTTATCGATTTCAATATCTGGAATCCTTTCCATATGTCCCAACGACTCATAATCTCTCATGAAATCTATATATTGTGTTCTCAAATCTCTATTCTTGTTAAACCGATTTTCCATGGTACGTAATCTAGAAATAGCTCCTGTTAAAGTATTTCCAAACTTGGTGTTGTTAGTATTAAAAGGAAGTTCGACAATATACTTGCCATCCAATGCTTTTGAATATGTGGAACGAAAATGCATTTCAGCAGGGTCATCGTTTTGTGAAAATAAATTACCTTTTTCGCCAGGATATTGTTCAATCTCCCAGAATTTCTGAAGCATTTTGTCAATGTCTGCGGATACCGTGTACGAAATTAATGTTGCGTTGGCTACTGGTGTGTTGAATTGGCCAGATATTATCCAACCAAATATGGAATTAATGGCTGATAATCCTGGAGGGTTAAGGTTTAATTTTCCGTTTTTGAGAACAGACCAAACGACATCTGCCCCAATAAAAGATCTACTGGACCCGCGACGTTGAAGTTTTGGTCAGCCAGTTGAAGCTCTGCAATAATGGTTTTGTTGTTTTCAACAAAGTTGTAGTTTGGTATATCTGCCGTAATCCGATTGAGTATGAATGCATTTACGGAGACCATATCAAGATTGAACGACGAATAAATATTGACCTTGACTTGTCCTTTTGTAACACCTGCATTTGAAGAAGCTATTCCTGCAATTGACAAACGAGCATTTGTTCTTTTTAGACCCAATAACTGGACACATGTTTCTGTAATAAATGATACTTGAGATCCTGAATCAATTAAGGTTCGAATTCTGACAAATTTTCCAAATTGATTTTTAATACGAACGATAGCTGTAGGCAGTACTACTTGCGATGGATGAGCTGAAATTATGTGATTACTCAGAACTGCAGTTGTGGTTGGGCGAGGGTAAAAACTTGTGGACACTGATGTACCTCTGAGATCACATTGTTCCTGAGACTGATGTTGAGAATTTGAAGTATCCCGAGAAGAAAGATTCGATTGTACTGAATCACCGAGCGACGTGTTTGGTTGAACGAAGTTGCGATTAGGTTGCACTAAGTTCCGATTTTGTGTGTTGGACACTTCAATTTCACTTGCTGTGTTCGAAGAATGTTGAAAGTGTACTAAGCTGTGGTGACGATTATTACAGGATCGACAACGATAATTTGACCTACAATTAGAAGCATTGTGGCCTGTCTTTAGGCAATTGAAACATAAGGAATGTTCTTTAATAAATCTGCGTCTCTGTTCAATATTAAGGTTCTTGAATTCCGAACATTGGAATAATTGATGTTGTTGTTTGCACTTAGTACAAGACTGAGTTGATGTACGAGAAATATTTGAACGGACGGAAGATATTTTGCCAGCTGAGGGTGAACCCACAATTTCATTCGACTCAGTGAAAGTATACCTTTTTTCTAGGAACTCTAAGAAATTTTAAATAGTGACATCTGAATTAGATCCTACCTCTTCTGACCAATGAAGTCTTGTTGCTGAATCAAGTTTTGATAATAATAAGTATATTAGCCAAGGGTCTCTATTATTCATGTCTGATGCCTTAAGGCCTCTCAGACACTCATCAGCACCGTCTATAATCTTCCGTAGGGCCTTATGACTGGAGGTGTTCATTGTTGGTAATTTCAAAAAGCTTTTGATATATGAATATGCACATAAATGAGGTTTGTCATACCTGCTTTCCAATTTGTCCCAAGCTTCTAAGTAGTGATCTTCGGATATTGGAATATTTTTTATAAGATCTGCAGCTTCACCGTCCAGGAAGGAGATCAAATAATAAAACTTTTGAGTTTTAGTCAAATTTGCCTTGTTATCCACTGAACCAAGAAACAAATCGCGAAAGGTAACCCATTTATTGTACTCACCGCAAAATGTCGGAATAATTATTTTAGGTAATGTGACATCATTCTCCTTTGGAACGATACTACCTAGTTGTGTTAGCAGTTTGCTCTGTTGACCAGCGAGCTTTTCCAAGGTATTTTCCGTACTTTCATGTTGATTTGTTCGTGCTCTTATAGCTTTTAACAGTGTCGAATAAGTGTACAAATACTTAGCCTCATATTGTTCAAATGATTCTTCCTCTGCGACTTCTGCATCTGCAGCCTGATCTTGCTCCACTTCACACAAACCATCCTCAACTTCTGTATACTGCTCCCAGTAGGACTTCACTGTCTCCAGGCGAGTTTCCAAATCTTCCAGACTGATATTTTCATCGATGGCGTTGCAAAATGTATGATTACGTGTGATACCGGAACGAATTCGGTTGCGTTTCGCTTTCAAGCTTTTGGCTGTCGGCATATCTAAAGTTATTAGTTTTTACGGCAATTCTCAAAATTAAAGGTATCCGTTGGCGAAGAAGGGCCAAAAAATATGATGTAGAATTGAACTTAGAAATTATTAAAATCCAAATTCAAATAAAAGAGTGGACTGTATTATGATGTTTGCCACGTTATAAACCGTACAACTTTATTTGATGTTGCTGACAATTCAAAGATCCAAGCAGAAGTAAATTTTGGGTTTTTTGTAGGTCATAAAATAACCGTAGTGTATGCAAATACTATTCTAATGCAAAAAACTAATGCAGCTTAAGACGAGACAAGACAAAAAACATACAACAACAACATATGTAATACCATAGCAGGTATAAAATCATACGATATTCTTTGCAATGTTTGTTGTTGTATGTTACTAGTTCAATATAAACTTATGGTATAACAGCTAGCGCTTAGTAATAAAACAAACAGTGGCGCAGAATAAAAAAGGGGAAACAAATTGAATACAATTGAAATAAGATTGAGTAATACATTTTTGTTTTAAATAAATATTTTCCAAAACACCCCTTTTGGTACCTTCCACACAAATGAACCGTTTTCTACCAAAAGTTAACAGCTTTTAACTTAAATACCATTGCATTTAAATACTTGAAATTTTGTACAGTGTAATGCTTTTATAGTTCAAATAGTCCACAGAAAAGTGGGCTTTATTGGCACGACCCTTTTGGTACCTCCCACACAAATGGACCTTTTTGTACCAAAATTTAACACCAGTGAAAATAAGTACTTGAAATTGTGTGCGTTGTAATGCTTTTATGGTATCTAGAGTCCAGAGAATAGTGACCGTTATTGGCACACCCCTTATTGGTACCTGCCACACAAATGGACCATGTTGTACAAAATTTAAACTTTTAACTATAAGACCAATATATACTTTAAAGTTATTAAATACCATTTAAATTGATAATAATTTAATTAAAACAAAAAACATAAATGTACGAATATTTTTTGTGACTCATGTGAGGGGTTTCTAAAGTCGGTTTACCCGACTGATCTTTCTTACTTGTTTTGTGATTAATTTGTAATTTATTACAGAAGCCGGAATTAGTGCTTTACGATTTATGTTATTTAATACTTTGTCAATGACAATTGAAACACTGCCAATTACAACTGATATCTTGATAATGGGTCATGGACAGATGGCGGGGTGAATGTGTTCAGATGACGGGCGATTGTCAGCCACCACAAATGGAAGGAAAAGTACCATTAACAAAGGTCAAAAACCATTGAGAGAAGGTGAAATATAATTGATGTAAGGTCAATAACCATCAACAGATTGCCAATAACCTTCTCTTGAGTGTAAGTGTAATTTGACAGGGTATCAATGGCAATTGACATATGGTTAAATACCATTGAATATTATTTAATCTCACTCATTCCCTGGCGATGGATATAGGGATCAGTCCAAGGTCCTTGATCCCTCCAAAGTCAGTTATCCTCTCTCTCTCTGGCCATTGATCTTCTGTGTGGGGTTATTAACTTTCTATCAGTAGTTTCTTACTTTCTGCTCGATAAAGCCGGGATACACTTAAAATAATAGGAAATTATGAGGACTATAAATTTTAGCAATGATGCTTTTACATTGAAACATATGTTTAGTGACTGTCGTTAATGTAATTAGAAAAAATAGATTTTTTCAAAAAAATAGTTTTTTGCTGGCACGGAAAAGGCCATAAAAAATAACAAAAAATGTTTATTCCATTTTTTGGAAAGCAAATTTTCATTGTGTCTCTTAGGTCACTCCATCGATGTCTTACACTTTTGGCCCGCAGCATCTGATATATACCCTGGTTCACAATAATGGGGGTATAAAAACCGCATTATGTTGAAATTCTCTTATTTCTACCCAAAGTGTTATTATTTCCACATTTACTTATAGACTCAAATCGGCATTGTTTTCCCGTTAGGATGCTAGCTTTAGAAAAATGGAACTAACTTATTTTTTGCGATTTTTTTCGTTTTATCGTGCAGGCAAAAAATTTTTAAAAAAAAAATAAAATTTTGTCTTATTGTTTTAATAACAGTTTCTTAAAATTCGTTTCTACGTGAAAGTGATATTTTAGGCATTTAAATGGAAACTTAGCTTCACCAAGCTTATACTTAAAAAAATTTGGTCGTAATACTAAAGGTAATTTCCATGAAAATTGGAATTTTAGAAAAAAAAATGAAAAAAAAAACTACCGTACAACAATTTTTTGGCATACTATATGCCTCAATCTACACAAAAAAAATTTGTAGGTCTCGGACAGAAAAAATTTTTGTTTGCATACTTTTATTGACCTTCTGTCAGTTTTATTTTACCTTATGTCAAATTAATTACCATTGGCAGATGGTCAATGTCCATCGACAAAGGTTCAATTGATATAAGGTCAATTACCATTGTCATATGGCCAATTGCCTCTCACAGAAGATCAATGGCAACTTAGAGGGCCTACTGACTATCATCGGTTATTGACCATAATAACTATCATCGGTTATCGATCATGATGGAGAGTCAATTATCATTGACAGAGTATTTATATTTATTGACAGAAGGTCAGTTACAATTGACAAAGGTCAGTGAATTATGACAAAGAGTCAATGCCCACTGTCAAAGGGTGACAGACCATTGACAGAAGGTCAATTATCATTAACAAATGGTGAGTGATCTATGACAAAGGGTCAATGATTTACATGGCATATATGTATGCAATGCCAATGATTTTCATGGCATATATGTATGAACTGTATAAGCAGCATTTTTTATCCGATCTGTATAGGTCAATTACAATTGACAAAAGGTCAGTGAATTATGACAAAGAGTCAATGACCACTGACAAAGGGTGACAGACCATTGACAGAAGGTCAATTATCATTAACAAATGGTGAGTGATCTATGACAAAGGGTCAATGATTTACATGGCATATATGTATGCAATGCCAATGATTTACATGGCATATATGTATGCACTATATAAGCAGCATTTTTTTATCCGATCTGTATATTATTGCCAGAGAGAAGTCTCTTGATACACTTGGAGGCAATACACATTTTATCGAAATTTAAATATAGCCCACATATATGTATATGCTACCCCTGATTTGCCATGTAAGCACTGTAGAAACTGCATTTTATATTCGATCAGTACGAAATTGGGCAAAATGAGGTTTCATATAATATGAATGGAAGCTGCCAAGTTCGAGGGAAATTGGCTCAGATTTAGATATAGCCCCCATATATACATATGTTGCTCCGATTTGGTATAAAAACGCTATAGAAGTTTTACTGTACATCCGAGCATTACAAAATTTGGCAGTAAGAATATGCTTAATTTAGGAACGAATACTGCTTCATTTAGGGATAATCGGTTCAGATTTAGATATAGCCACAGGAAATGTCTAATTAGTATTTAAGCGCTATTGAATCTGTATTTTATGTCCGATCTTTATATAGTTTGGCAGAAATTAGATTTTTTCAGATTTTAATCCAAGTTCATGAAAATCTGTTTAGATTATGCATCGTCCCATCTATTTGTACCTTCCGATTCCTGATCTTTGAAAGTATACGGCGGTTATCGTTTCAGGTCTAGTTTAATATAATCAGAATCTTCAACTTCTTCTTGGAACAAACTTCCATGAGGAGGTGGAGCTTAATCCCATGTCAACTGAAACGCAATCAATAATTCCAAATTATTATCGCAATGACCCTTTTAGCATTGTTAGGGATGTGTAGGGTATTATATAGTCAGCCCCGCCCGACTTTCTGCTTTTCCTCACTAATTTCCTTCCTGACCCAGTCCAGTAATTTTGATAATATCAGTCCAGAATATAAACCGATTTCGCTCATATCATCTGAATTGACAAGCACAAGCATCACCAGACAAAGTAAATCGTAAGTAAGAAAACTTAAACATAATTTATTTCAAGTACCACAATGAAAATCATCCAGGAGCTGTGATTTGATAATTTTTGATGTTCCATAAATAATGGGCATATTCGCTATTTCGAATAAAGGAATTATATGACAAAACAAATATTTTTGTTAATTTTTTTAATTTTGAAAAATAAACTTCATGAAGGTCCCTCTGTACATCCAGAGATGAAACGAAACTCCAGTTTGTCTTTCATCATTGTAAATTGACAGCATTGCATATCTTCATTCGATGCGCTTTGGAATTGTTGTTTGTGGTTAAGAACAAGAACTCATTGTACTAGCCTTGTCTTTTTATGTCCCAACGGCACACGAGGTCGAGCTCCTTGTTGCAATGCTGCAACCGGAGAGTCAGTGTGTTTTCATCCTTTGTGTTTCATGCTTTCGCATTAACTGCATGTTATATTCGCAAAAATTAATTTCACTGACATAACAATTCACCATTTCACCAGTCATGCTGTTCTTTTTGGCGAGTGCGTGGCAATGACGCTTCTATTGTTCCGGAACGGTGGTTATTGCTGTTCGGTGCATCTCAAACTCGAAAGCAAACCAATTATATATGTCGCCTACCGCTCGCTCTTCCTGTTATTGCATGCCTTGATGCTGGAGGACTATGGGGGCACTTATGCATATCATTTGACTTGCAGTATCGTTAGTTCTGTGGTAATGAATGATATTGCTGTGTTCGTTCATAAAATTGTACTCTATGAAAGTTGTTTACACACACTATAAATTGATAGTGATTTGTCAGTTTGTTCTAGAAAAATTGTGAGCAAATATAATTGCGTCGCGACCAATACTTTCTAGTATGAGTATTATTTGATTTATCAATAGAAAATTTTCAAAATAAAATTAGTTTGTCAATTAATATTTTGTTTTTAATATTTTATAAAGAAACCAATTATCAAAAATCAAAAACTAAAATTATATTATTTGTAGAACAATAATTTAATAATAACCTATGAGCTATAACACATGAGTATATCCAAATATAAACAAAATTGTTATGAGAGTCATTTAGTTTGTGCTTTTGAGCCATTCTTAAAAACCGCCTGATTTTTGGAGAAATGAAAACATAATTTCTTGAGCTGATTAAACATTATTTTCTACGTAACAAACCATCTCCGAAATCAAAGAGTGGCTTGATGAATACTGTTTAGGGAGCACAAATCCGGCTCGAATGCGACCAAATAATTAAGTGGGGCGACGATACCTAAGTTGATGCGAAGTCTGAATCTAGGAGTAGTTTGATACGGGGTTTGTCGGCAAGGTAGGGGAGGCTATGCGATGCGACGAAGTCCCTTCTATGACAAACTCCAAACCAATTACAATAACAAAGATAGCTCAGTGGAGGAACGATGTATGTGTGTGTGTTCACGGTTGTTGTGACCGATAGTAACGATGCAGACGTGCAAGGGAGAAATATAATAAATAAATAGTTTTTTCGATTATGATAAAGGCAGAGCTTTATTTTGTATTTATGATAACGTTTGTTACCATGTATCGGGGTGGTGACTCGGCCGGTGCGAATAGTTCGGTAGCAAAAACTACAAGAAGTGCTCAGTAGTAGAGCTAAAGACAAGAGATGTGCGCGAGTGTAGTGCAAACAATGACCAGTAGTGATGTTCACGATAGTATATATCAACGACTATTGACTACTTTGCTCGACAATGACTGGTGAACGCAGAGGCTCATTAGAAGTGTCGGAATTCTTAGAAAGTGCAAGGAAAGAGAGAGATAGGCCCGAGGATAATGCAAGGCAGACACGCAACAACCACACACAACGGACTTATTGACCTGTAACGGCGGATTTTTTGAATATTAGCAGAGAAAACAACACTCGCAAAATTGAGGAAAATCGGTGCAGCTGTATACGAGGTCTGTTCAATAGAAGCGGTGAATTTTGAAATTTCTCAGGCTACGTGCACTCTATTAGCGTTTTTTATGTTGGCACACTTGTTTCGAACATATGTTTTTTAGTTGAGCTTGTTTGTGTTTAGTTTGGTTTGTTTGTGAGAGACATAACAGTTAGAGGTGTTTTGCTTGTTCGGGAATTTTCTGCTGTGAAAAAATGGATCAAAGAATTTGCATGACATTTTGTGTAAAAAATGGAAATACTCGTAAGTGCTCAAATGTTGAGAATGGCATATGGTGATTATATTTTAAGTCAGAAAAAGGTTTACAAACTTTTCAAAGAAGGTCAAGAAGATGTGAATTCTTCCTGGAAGATCAATCACATCAAAAACCTATACAAATTATGAGAAAATGAAGAAAATTGTTATGGAGAATCGTCGAATCACTATTAGAGAAGTTGCAGAGGATGTCGGCATATCGGTTGGCTCGTGCCATACAATTTTTTCAGAAATGTTGGCCAAAATGTTGCTGAATTTTGAACAAAAAACCGTCTCATGTTCCTAATTTCTTGGCCGAAAAGAATACAGTAATCATGCCTCATCCACCATATTCACCATATTGGGCCCCTACGACATTTTCCTGTTCCCAAAATTGGAGAGACCCATGAAAGGCATTACACTGTACACAATTTCAATTATTTGTACGAGTATGTACGCGTATTAAAGATATAAGCTGTTAAGTTTTGATATAAGCTGTTAACTTTTATGCGACTAATAATATAATACTGTGTGTGAAATTTCAGGGGTCTAGATTAAGTAGTATAGAAGTTATTAGAGAATTAATATTTCACTAAATGTTAACCCTTTATGTTGGAGGTACTGGAAGGAGTGGACCAATCTTCAAACTTAGCCTGACACAGAAAAAAGTTACCACATACCAAATTTGAAGTAAACCGGTTACTCCTTTCTAGAGTAATCGAGCGCACTAGCCAGCAGACAGACAGACATACAGAAGGACGGGCGGACGGACACTGCTCAAATGACTTTAACATTCTTGTGGATTTAGGTCAATCCTTCGATGTATTACACGTTTGGCCCGTGGCAAATGATAAATATGTATTATCTTCCCGATTTTACATCATGGAATTATACAGGTCTTAATTTTCATTTGATAATTTCGAATTTTTGTCGAGGGGAGTTTCCCTACCCAGAAGCGAACACTGCCAAAATTTAAGAAAATCGTGCCCGATTTATATATAGCCCCAAATATATTCCTCGCAATTTGACATAAATGCGCTATAGAAGTCGTATTTTACATGTGATCATTACTGAATTTGTCAGAGAGGAGTTACAATCATAAACGAACAAAGCCAAGTCTTAAAGGAATTTTTAAAAAAAAATATGTATGTATGTTTCACACGGAAATCTTTTCAGATTTAGAGAATCAATATTTATGATTATTCTGCTCTAATACGATGATCTAGCAAATCGTATAGTCAGCTTCCGCAGATGTTACCTTTCTTTGCTGAGTTTAAAATCTATTAGTATATGTGTAATACATCGAAGGACTTTCTTGAGATACTTTAAGGCATTTGAGCTATATCGGTCCGTCCATTCGTCTGGCAGGTGCGCAAGATAGTGCACGAAAGAAATGAGTTATGTAAGACGCTAGAATGACAAAAAAATAGTCTATCTTGCCGAGTCCAAAATACTGAATATAATTACATACGAATTTAGTCTATTGTTTCATATAATCTGGAGAATTCGTTTTCGTACATCTGAGCTCCGCAGTAGTTGGTCGCGCGCTCTCCTATCAGTGTTTTTGTGTGGGCAGGCATTCATTTTCGATATGCTAATTTTTTGTCGCACTTGTTTTTGAGTGAACTGTAATAAAAAAAATTCTGGGAACTGGAGAAAAAGGTACGTACTTAATTTTAGTGTATAATACCAAATAGTCATTACGGCGCCACGAAATAACCCCCAAGTGAAATAACACCCAAGCCGAAAATGAAATAACCCCCAATGAAATATGACCCAAATGAAATGAAATAACGCCCAAAGATTAAATGTGAAATAAAATCCAAATTAAATGAAAAAATAGCCAAATAATTAATGAAACAACCCCCAAAAAATATTAGTTAAATTAAAAAAAAAATAATTCCCCCCAAAAAAGTGAAATAACCCCCAATGAAAAAAACCCCAAACAAATGAAATAAACTCCAAATTAAATGTATTTGTCTAGACAAATATTTTTTGTGCAATATACATAATTTTTCCCAAAAACTGTTTGTTATTTACAGAAACGCTTGTATGGAATCCCCAATAGGCCGACGAAACAAATTAGAATAAAAACTAATGGGAATACCTGGAAATTGCAAATTGATATTTATTAAATCGCAGCAATTTTTTAACCTATTTTTCGTCTGCATTACTATTTCTTCAAGTTTTCTCTTCCAACAGTTTTTGAACATGAAGAAATAGTAAAAAATTGCTGCGATTTTTTACCTATTTTTCGTCTGCAAGTTTTCTCTTCCAACAGTTTTTGAACATGAAGAAATAATAATGCAGACGAAAAATAGGTAAAAAAAATCGCTGCGATTTTTTAACCAATTTTTCGCTGCGATTTTTTTTACCTATTTTTCGTCTGCATTACTATTTCTTCAAGTTTTCTCTTCCAACAGTTTTAGAACACGAAGAAATAGTAATGCAGACGAAAAATAGGTAAAAAAAAAAATCGCGGCGTTGTACTCATCGTCTTGAAGTTTATAGTGGATGCTGTTGATAGCTTTCTACGGAATCTGATTAAAAAGGTGATCTGTGGAAGTATCTGTGCATACGACACGCTTGCTAAAAACGAAATAACAGGAGACCGTTATAACTAGATTGACGCTTGATCAAGTGTTTTTAGTCTTCAAGTGCCTTCATAGTTGGCACGTGACTCAACAAAATTGGGAGATATCGGATTAGAGGGCGTGACTTCGCGCATAGAAAAAAATAAATACTGATCGAATTTTTGCACTAATTGGTATGACAGCAATCTATATGCCCCAACAGAGAATGAGCGACGTAGCCTCCCAAGTTAATTTGACGGGTATTGCACTACACGAAATTTGTGCATTTAAGTGCAATATGGATGACCCGAAAACACTGCCGTAATATCAAGAGTTTCAACATATCATATGGTTCTATTTCACTAAAACGCACTTCGAGGGCAGCGAAGCGCACCGGTTCAGCTAGTCTATGTATATATATAAAAACGAAATGGTGTTCGTTGGTACGCGATGGACTCGAAAACAGCTGAACAGATTTTGCTGAATTTTTGCATGAGAATATCTTTTGGTGTGCGGAAGGTTAGTAGCTATATTCGGGTTTCGTTTGGACGTTTGGACGTTTGGCGTGGCACCGCCCATACAATGTAAAATTTAAAAGTGGAATATCTTGGGTACTATTACTTCAAAATACCCGAAATTCGATATGTGTGACTTTGGTACCAGTACCTATCATGGAGCCAAAAACCGGTGTGATAGTGACAGGGGGTGGCACCGCCCATACAACCTAAAATTAAAATATGGAATATTTCGAATACTATTAGAGCAAAATTCTAGAAATTGGGTATGTGTGACCTTGGTGCCATTGCGCGTTATGTAGCTGAAAACTGGGATGATAGTGACAGTGGGCGTGGCACCGCCCACACAACCTAAAATTCAAATATGAAATATGTCGAATACTATAGTAGCAAAGTTCTCAAAATTGGGTATGTGTGATCTTGGTGCCAGTACGCGTTATGAAGCTGAAAACTGGGGTGATAGTATTAGTTGGCGTGACATCTCCCACCCAACCTGAAATTTAAAAATGATATATTACGATTATTGCGGTAAGAGTCTCCAAATTTGGTATATGTGACATTGGTAACAGTATGCGTGATGGAATGATAAACTTGTGTGACAGTTACAAATACTATATTTTGAGTACTATTGCAGTAAGATCGGCGATATTTAGTATTTGTGCCTTGGCCAAAAACAGGTGTGATTGTGACAGTAGGCAATATGATCAGAAGTGCAATATTTTGATTGCTATTGGGCCAAAATTTTCGAAATTTGGTATGTGGAACCAGATCTAGTGCTGGAGCAAGAAACTGGCGTGATAGTAACAGTGGGCGTGGCACCGCCCACACAACCTGAAATGTGAAACATGACATCTGAATATACAGGGTTGCCCATATTCGACGGACCCATCTGGCAACGCCATAACTTTTGACAGAGATGTCAGATCGCTTAATGACATACCGCGTTTGAAGCGTCAGTCCAAGCAGATTTTTACCATGGAACAATACACGCCACGCGAGCTCTCTGAAATAGTTGAAATTTACATTCAACAGAAGAAGTCAATTGTGAAAACTCAAAAAACAAAATTATCATGTCCGATGAAGCCCATTTCACATTGAATGGGACCGTAAATAAGCAAAATTGCCGTATTTACGCCACTGAAAATCCTCAGGAGATTCAAGAATTGCCTCTTCATGACGAAAAAGTCACAGTTTGGTGCGGCGTTAGTGCGAAAACGGTCATTGGCCGTTTTTCTTCCAAAACGAAAATGGCCATGCTGTTACCATCAACCAGGAGCGTTATCGCGACATGATGACCAATTTTGTGATTCGTCGAAAGCGTATGAGGCAGTTCTGGTTTCAACAATACGGCGCTCCACCGCACGCAAGTCGCATAACAATAGATTTTCTGAAGAATTTGTTTCCGGGCCGTTTGATGTCGAAAAGTGGTGATTTGGACTGTCCACCGTGTTCGCCCGATTTGACGCCGCCTGACTTCTTCTTGTGGGGATATTTGAAGTCAAAGGTTTACGTTAACAAGCCAAGGACCGTAGAAGAGCTCAAGGACAACATTCGTGAAGAAATAGCCGCTATTCCGGCCGAAATGTTGGCGAAAACGATGGAAAATGCTGCAAAAAGGGCACAATACGCCGTCAACGCCAGAGGCGGCCATTTGAGAGATATCATATTCAAAAATTGATGTAAACAAATCTACTTGGAACAAATTAAATGATTAAGATTGCCAACCGCCAAATTTTTATTTTTTTCTTTGATTTTTTTTAAAAAAACATGGGTCCGTCGAATATGGGCAACCCTGTATAATATTTCCTGCACTACTGCAGCTAGCCTGTAAAAATGGGCTTCGAACCACAACAAATGATTGAACCAAAAACTGGCATCGTATTAACAGTGGGTATTCCTACACAATCTGAAATTTCAAAATTCATTATTTCGATCACTATATTAGCCATGGTTTCGAAGTTTGGCTGTCTGGCCTTGGTACCAGTAGGGGTGATGGAGCTACAAACAGGAACGATGGAAACAGTTAGCATGACACCCCCATTTAAATAAAAAAAATTAGAACGCAATATTTGAAATAGTATTGAGGTATATATGGGTATATCTATTCAAAAGGGAGTGATAAGGGCGTGGCGCCGCCCATACAACACGAGATGTGAATTTAGACAATTTGCATGAAAATAGTGTCGATGGACAAAGTACTCAAAACGAAATATAGAGAGGCGTTGCACTCATCGTCTTGAAGTTTATAGTGGATGCTGTTGATAGCACTCTACGGAATCTGATTAAAAAGCTGATCAGTGGAAGTATCTGTGCATACGACACGCTTGCTAAAAACGAAATAACTGGAGAACATTGTATCTAGATTGAGTTAGCACGTGACTTAACAAAATTGGGAGATATCGGATTAGAGGGCGTGAATACGCGCATGCGCCATCGTTATAGAAAAAATAAATACTGATAGAATTATTGCACTAATTGGTATGACTGTATTTCACAGCAATCTACACATATGCCCCAACAGGGAATGAGCGACGTAGCCTCAGAAGGTGATTTGACGGGTATTGCACTACACGAAATTTGTGCATTTAAGTGCAATATGGATGACCCGAAAATACTGCCGTAATATCAAGAGTGTCAACATATATTGTTCTATTTCACTGAAACGCACTTTGTGGGCAGCGAAGCGCACTGTTAGTCGAACTGTTCATCGCTAAGAGTTTCGACAGACTTTATAACTAGTCGGGAAGGTCTCAAGTCGTACGGATCCGACGATATTATACTCCAGACCACCTTGTTAGTAAAAAAAACAAATTTTTCCTCACTCTGAAATTATTACCTTGATTTCCACCCAATTTAGTACCATTTATTCATGTCCCACGAGACTTCGTTATATCAATATTCATACTGATCGTGTGTAAAATACTGCATCTATACGAGTAGTGATTAGATGGCAAAATAGAAGAAATATATGCTATATGGCGACTACATCTAAGTCTGGACCGATTTCTATCAAAATTTAGTAGTTTATATTCGCTGGTCAATATACTTCCCCTTATAAATTTTTAAAATTATCGAATGTAAAATATAGCATCTATGGCGCATAAATTCCGAATCGGGAAGAAAATATATATGAAGGATATGTCGAAATCTGAATCGATTTGCTTTAAATTTGGTATCGACTGTTTCTATCATAAGGTACATCTTTTTACTAAATTTCATGCAGTTAGGGTCTATGCAGAACCGATTTTCATCTATTTCAATAGGGATCGTACTTGCGCCAAAGAAGAGCACTTTAATAAATTTCACCAAAAAATCCAAGTAAAATCAGAGAAAAATATACTTAATGGTATCACTTCGATCATTTTAAGGACATATTAAAAAGACAAGTAGAGACATCCTTACTTTTCATAATTTTTTAATAAGGAGAGACATCATTTTGCACCTCATCATTACAAAATTTGTCATAAAGGAGTTTCTAGGTACGTAACCGAAAATTACCAAATTAAAAGAAAATAGGTTCAGATTTACATCATGTATTTTTTCCGATTAGGAATACGAGAGCTAAAGAAGCTGCACTTTGCACCAGTTCATACGGAAAATTGGCAATGGGATATCTATTGAGTCATTAATAAAGGGTGGAAATTGCTTCATATTTAGATATAGCCCACATACTCGTATATAAGTATTTTCCTTCGGACTTGGCATATAAGCGGCATAGAAACTGAATTTTACACTCGATCATTATGAAAAATTACAGGAATATGAACTATGTATTAAAACTATAGTTGCACGAAGAAATAAGAAAAATGCTGGCAAGTAAAATAGACTGACATATACATTGAGTTAACAGCAGGGAATTTTTCAGTAAGGGGTGGGTAGTTGAAAAACATTCCACCTATTGGTGGGGAATTCCTACTATTCATTAAAAATTTTGGAATACATTTTCAAGGACGAAGGGTATTAAAAAAGTCCGTGTTAACTTTTATCCTTGAATTTTCTTCAAAGTAGTGGGCAAAAAAAATGTTTTTTCCCTCCCACGAAAGAGATTGTATGCAATTGAAAATATACGCCACTAGTACGAAAACTATGTACTGACATCCATATTTCATGATCATTTTTATACCCTCACTTTAGTGAGACGAGGGTATATATCATTTGCTACGGAAAAAAGTGTAACACATCGAAGGAGTGATCTAAGACCCTAAGTATGTTCGGAGGAAATCCGTTTTGGGTCATTTTAAGTCGAATGAGCAATGTCCGTCCGTCTGTCTGTCCGTCTGTCTGTCTGTCTGTCTGTGTGTCTGCTGGCTGGTGCGCACGATAACTCTCGAAAGGAGTAACCGATTGACTTCAAATTTGGTATGTGGTAATATTTTTTTCTATCTCCGGCTAAGTTCGAAGATGGGCCATATTGGTCCACTCCTTCTGGTACCTCCCCCACAAATGGTTAAAATGTTGTGAAATATTGATTTTTTAATAACTACTATACTACTTATTCGAATCTTCTGAAATTCCACACATAGTATTAGTTTATTAGTCGCTATTAACTCGAGAAAAATGGGCGAAGTTGCCACGTCCCTTTAGGTACCTCCCACACAAATGCACCGTTTTGCACCAAAAATTAACAGCTTATAACATTAATAACGGTGTATAAAAATACTTGAAATTTTGCACAGTGTTATGTTTTTATATTGCCTACAGTCCAGAGAAAAATGGGCGTTGTTGCCACGCCCCTTTTGGTACCTCCCACACAAAGGTACCATTCTGCACCAAAAGTTAACAGCTTATAACATTAATACAAGTGTATAATAATACTTGAAATTTTGTACAGTGTAATGTTTTTATAGTGTCTATAGTCCTGTGAAAAATGGGCGTTATCGCCACGCCCCTTTTTGTACCTCCCACACTAAATTGCCAAATCATACCACAATTTAATATCTCGTAACGTTTATACCATTGCACATAATCGCTTATAATTCGGCGCAGTGCAATGAATTTAAAGTATCTACTGTTCAGCGAAAAATAGGTGTATTTGTTAAAAACATTCTGGTACCTCCCACACAAATTGACAGAATAATTCGTGTAATATTCAATATTACATTACTCACAAAGTGAGGGTATGCCTTAGTCGGTTTACCCGACAGAAACTTTCTTACTTGTTCCTTTTCACAGGGCTTTTAAAATTTCAAGGGTAACAATATTGATATAATTTTCGTTACACATTTTGCAAAGTGAATAACATCAAAATGCACTTCAAATGGAAGGGGAGAATTCCTGGCATTCAATAAAATATTTGGAAAAATTTATTTAAAATGCCTTTTTATTACATCACATTGTAATAAGTTCAATAAAAAAATTTCAAAAATGTTATCCCTCAAACTTTAAAAGCCTACATGGCTTTCGTGGCCTATGGTCTTATGTTTCAATGGTATATAGTTTTGTTCATGGGTGAAAAGTCGTGTCGCACGGTGTTATATTGTTGACTCGGCCCGAATTTAGTCCTCCTTTATTAGTATGCTCTAGGAACCAATGCCTATATAACAATTTAGGTTTAGGTTTCTTCCACTCAGGTAGTGGGCATAGTTTCGCATCAAGGTAGTAGTGGTTATCGATGAACACCCCCGAAACCTCCTTAATTCCTCCTTCTAAATTTGAAATTGAATTCTCAACAACACTTTACAGCCTAATTTAAATATTTCTTTAAAAAAAAATAGCTCAAGAATAAACATAATGATGCCGAGTAAGTATTTTATTTCAATAAATACAATTTAATATTTAAAATTACATAACTTTTATGTGGAAAAGAGATACGAGTACTTAGCAAAACATGCCGGATATATTGTTTGAAAAATTAGAGTAGTTCAAAAGCTTAGTTTACGATTCAGATAATTCTTATTCGACAAATAATAAATATACAAGTAAGAAAGTTTCAGTCGGGTAAACCGACTAAGGTATACCCTCACTTTGTGAGTAATGTAATATTGAATATTACACAAATTATTCTGTCAATTTTTGTGGGAGGTACCAGAAGGGGTTTAAGAAATACACCTATATTTCGCTGAACAGTAGATACTTTAAATACATTGCACTGTGCCGAATTGTAACCGTTTATATGGACTGGTATATTAACGTTGAGATATTAAATTGTGGTATAATTTGGCCATTTTGTGTGGGAGCTACAAAAGGGGCGTGGTGATAACGCTCATTTTTCACTGGACTATAGGCATTATAAAAGCATTACACTGTACAAAATTTCAAGTAATTGTATACACTGATATTAATATTATAAACTGGTAACTTTTGGTGCAAAATGGTGCATTTGTGTGGGAGGTACCAAAAGGGGAGCGGCAATAACGCCCATTTTTCATTTTTCGCCCATTTTCCTCGAGTTGATAGCGACTAACAAACTAATACTATGTGTGGAATTTCAGAAGATTCGAATACGTATAATAGCAGTTATTAAAGAATCAATATTTCACAACATTTTAACCCTTTGTGCGGGAGGTACCAGAAGGAGTGGACCAATATGGCCCATCTTCGAACTTAGCCGGAGATAGAAAAAAATATTACCACATACGAAATTTGAAGTCAATCGGTTACTCCTTTCGAGAGTTATCGTGCGCACCAGCCAGCAGACAGACAGACACACAGACAGACAGACAGACGGACGGACATTGCTCATTCGACTTAAAATGACCCAAAACGGATTTCCGCCGAACATACTTGGGGTCTTAGGTCACTCCTTCGATGTGTTACACTTTTTTCCGTAGCAAATGATATATACCCTCGTCACACTAAAGTGAGGGTATAAAAATGGGTACGCTTCTGATCGTCCCTCCTACTTCATACGCGGTATATATAGTGCTACATAAAAAAGTAAGACAATTTCAGTCGAGTAAAGTATGTATAATAGGGTTATGACTTTTATACTACCTCGTTTCCTTGTATCATATTTAGATACTTTTTTATTTAAGATTAGATAAAATCTTACATATAAGGTCATTCGAGAAAAAACCTCACGCACAAAATGATTTTAAAATGTTTATTTATCAGCATTTTGGGCAATTTTTTGAAGTCACTGTAAGCAGATATATAATTGAACACAAGCTTTAGAGCCACATATATGTAACATTGAATAGGATCATCAAACACACAATGATGTTAAATATTGACGTTGTCATTGGAGAGGATGAATCTCAGTGGGAGATTGTCCTTGTTGCGGCAGGAGTTCTATAAGTCTTGCATAACTTTGATCGCACGCCCACAGCAATGTTGAGTGGAGAATCATCTGTTTTCCAGTGGGTCCTCAAGCATTTAAGAGCTGTTGGGTAGTCATTCAGATCTACAGATAGTTCTTCAAAATCTTCAGCGCGGAACAACTGACTACTGAACAAATGATCAGCCCATGAGTAAGAAATTAATGAACAGATTTTGCGCAACCTGTTCCGGGTTTCAGGCATCAGAATAAACGCAAGAAGAGCTAGAATGACACGAGAGTTCCAGCGTGCACTGCAGATGTTTGGTATCTGCTTAAACTTTACAAAAGGGATCTCTCTCCTCGCAGTGAAGTGACGGAAAACACGAGTGAGGTGGAAGAGAAACTTTATGTCGGCTCTCCAGCCACCTGTTTCTTTAATCTCAGTTTTACCATTGCTAAAGGCTGCTTTCAATTGATCATAATTGCTCATCAAATTCTGCACAAAGAAGAACTCGATGTTTGGTGATTTAATCGACCCATGGAGCTCATCGTCCATGACAACGCGAAGAACGCGATACAGCACATGGTGCTGACAACTGATGAACTTGGGTTTGGGGTTACCTTTCTCTTCGAACATTTGCTGCAGTCGAACTACACCGCCTGTCTTTTTGCCAGCATTCACGCTTGTTGCATCGGCAACAATCATCACAATTGATCCCCACAGGTTGAACTCATCTAACACATTCTGGAGTCCTTCTGCGATTGTTTGAGGTTTCCCATATTTCAATTTGAGCGCAGTCAACTTAATATAACTATAGATTCATTCTTGAGGACCACGGCCTGATATTCAAAGCTCTCAATGTGGTTGCCGTTTGCATGCTCCACTTCTCCAGATAAAGCATGCTTACCAAGTACTTCTTCACCCGAGCAGCTTCCTTGAAGATAGCCTTGTGGATTCCTGACTGACATGGGGTTGGGATTTCAATGCCCTCAGCGGAAAGCTGGTGGCACACCGTTGCTGTTCTGTGGGACGACAGCTTTAAGCATTGTCATCCGCCGTTGATGATGCATTGTCATCCTCCCAAGGACTATCTGTACTGTTGTCGGAATAATCAGTTAGCGCTGAGCTGGTAAGTGTGGACACAGTCGCTTCCATTACCCTCTTTCGCTTGGATGGGTGGATGGTATTGGCACCACCAGGTTTGCCGCTGGAATAACCAACTCGGCATTTGCTCTCAATTTGCAGTTTGTAGAGGTTCTCAATCTCTTTGCACATCCATTCGTCTTTTTCCTTGGTCATGTCAAACAGTTCATTCAATGAATCAAAGTTTTGTTTTTCTGCACAAATGGCTTGATCAAATATATGCGGGAAGTTGAATGTTTTGCTCCATAGGGCTTTAAGCTCTATAGCAATTAGACCGATCCTCTCTCTACGTCCTTTGACAGTGGACTCAAGAAATTTGTAGCGTCACTCGATGGTGCTTCCAATTGCCACGTTGACTCTTCTTGATGGCGCTTGAAACTTGACTAGGATCTTTGTCCAGGTTTCCTTGTTCTTCTCCGTGTTAGAAGAGCTCTTCTTGAATGAAATGTTGTATTCTACTCAACAACTTAAATGGAAAAGGCCTTGCCATTATTAAAGGCCTAAATTATGTATAATTCACTAAAAATACTTGTACTCTTCGGGTCCGTCGGCACTTGTTGAATGACACAAATCGATCAATGAACACCTATTTATACTACGTATTTTTCATTATTTTACTGGCAGGTACTTATGAATGGGCGCATCTTTTTTTACGGTGGCTATATACCTGATTCAGCACGTGTGCGTTGTAAATTTTTCAAAACTTTCAAAATAATTACCGCTTATAAATGTGGTTTCTGCAAAAAAAAAATCGTCCCTAGCAGGTAGCCAACGGAAAAACACACACCAATAAAAAAATGCACTTTCATCCCCCCCTTAAATTGATTGTAAACGGAGTATTTACCAAAAAAGAACCCAAAGAGCAATTCAGCATAAATTTATGAGAGTTTATTAGTTTCCTACCACAAAACGGAGTATTTACCAAAAAAGAACCCAAAGAGCAATTCAGCATAAATTTATGAGAGTTTATTAGTTTCCTACCACAATCATAAAAATGACATAACCTTTTGTTGCTCACTAATTTTCTTTAATTCTGAGAATCATAAAAAAATCCTCAACGTTTTATCCAAAGAGATACATTCGATTAAAATGAGATACCTTCACTTAATTGTAAATAAAAACGAAAGATGTTCATCGATTTCTATGACCAATGTCTAATTTTGTTTATAGGTTATGTGGCTTTTCGTGAAAGTTATAAGACTTGACACTTTTTTCCGTTTTGGATTTATATGAATTAAAAAAAAGAAAAAAAGAAATTTGTTCACAAAAATATCATTTCAAAGTTGTTTGTGCGTGACCTGTTTCAATATTTAAATGGAATATACGTTATTTTAGTCATTAATAGGCAAAAATTCATTCAGTTTGAAACAAATTATTGTTTTCAACAAAAATCGTTTTTTGTTGCCACGAAAAAAATCTCAAGAGATTTGTTTGCTCCAGCTTTTCGAAGCTTGCATCTAAACGAAGAAAACTTTACCCATTTGAAGAAAATCTATAGATAAATGTAGAAATTATAGCATTTTGGTAGAAATAAGAGGATTTCAATATAATCCGGTTTGTATACCAACACAATTGTGAACCAGGGTATACGAGTATGCTCAAAAAATATCGGGAATTTTTAATTTCCGCGGGCTACGTGTATTTGATTTTTGATATTTTTGTAGTGATATGTTGGTACTCATGACCCTCACTTATGTTTAGTTAATTTTTGACAGCTGTTGTGCTTGGATGTGTTTTAACTTGTCTTCAATTTTTATCTATTTCAGAAAATGGATCAAAGAATTGTTACCATCAAATGTTGTGTGAAAAAGCAAAATAAAGTGCGCTGAAGCATTACGAATGTTGACTGTGGCATATGGTGAAGCTACCTTGGACCAAAGCAACGTTTATCGGTGGTACAAAATGTTCTTAGAGGGCCGAGAAGATGCGAAGGACGAACAGCGTGCCGGACGCCCGAGCTCACAGTTTTCTTTGATTGCAGGGGCGTGGTGCATTATGAGTTCTTGCCACAGGGTAGTACGGTCAATAAAGAATATTACCTGCAAGTTATGCGAAGCAATCCGCCAAAAACGCCCGGATTTGTGGAAGAACAAAAACTGGCTTGTGCACCATGATAACGCCCCTGCACACACATGGTTGCTTGTGCGCGAATATTTGGCCAAAAACAACACAGTAATGGTGCCGCAGCCACCGTATTCCCCTGACCTAGCCCCTGTGACTATTTTTGTTCCCAAAATTGAAAAGGCCCATGAAAGGACGACGCTACGCCACAATTTTCGACAGAAGTAACCGATTGAATTTACATTTGGTATATGTTAATATATTTTTCCATCTCATATATTTTTCCATAGTATAAGTATATTTTTCCATAGTATAAGTTTTTTGGTCACTTTCACATTGAGAAATGGGCGAAGTTGTCACGTCCTTTTTGGTATCTCCAACACAAATGGACTGATTGATTCCTGTCCAAAGAAATAGTTGAAATTTTGTGAAGTGTAATGCTTTTATAGTACCTACAGTCTAGTAAGAAATGGGAGTTTAGATTAGATTTTTACCAGCTCATAGACCAGTTTAGGTCCCTAGTGTTACCACGGTCTGAAATGTTCCTCATCGAAACCAACCTGTTTATTGTCCCTTTCCCAGCAAGTTCATCGGATTTGCGTTCCCCGGGATATCCCTATGACCAGGCATCCATATGAGGTGTATATAAAACTGCTCAGCCATCTCGTTAAGAGATCTGCGGCGTTAAGAGACTTCCCATATTGCTATTACTTCGACATGATAGACACTCCATTTATTCGGTAGCCTGTGAGCTATATCCAAACTAAGTTCTTCACAGTGTACTCCGAACCCAACCTTTTCATCAAGCTCTGAGCCATCCGTATTGAAGTGGAGATGGTTTCTTTTACTTGGTATTCTGCCATCCAATTCATCTCTGGTATGGTATAATACTGATGTAGTTCCTCTCGAAGGTGTACACCATTGGTATAGGGTAATTCCAATGGAAACCGACCCAGTCCGAATATTTATGGATTTAGACCATGCCCTACCATACCATTTACCGAATGTCCAAATTCATAACGGTTTTGATTTTATAGGGTGCCCAAGTTGGTTACCTAAAACATTTTATTACAAATTTGGTATTTTTGAAGTCTACATAACTTTGATATTTCACACAATTGTTACCATTTGTGTGAGAGGTACTAGAAGGGGCGTAGGAATAAGGCCCACTATGTACTGGACTGTGAGTATTTCCATGTTATGTGATCACAGTATTTTCGGCTCAAGTCACGGATTTTGATAAAACTTGGTACAATGGTTGTAATTAGTGTTGTCAACAAACCATGCAAATTATTTTGCAAAAAATAAAAAACCGGTCTACTATGAAGATTTTAAATTTGTCGAAATTGTTAATTTTGAGGAAAACTGGGTTTATTAAAAAAAATGTTATCTCTTTATCGTCAAAAGCTATCAATATGGGACTTTTTGCAAATGTTAGTAATTATTTGCACTCTTAATGAAAAATAGAAAAATAAATTTAAAAATATTTTTTTTTCTAATTTTTTCAAAAAAATGTATTAAAATTAATTTTAAAACCAGTAAGGAAAGGCTAAAATCGGGCGGTGCCGACTATATAATACCCTACACCACTCTCGTTAAACTGAATAACTCTGATATATAAATTTTGTAATTCATGTATAAATTGTTTACATACATTTACTTTTGGGACATTTTATACTTAAATAATACCAAGTACCAAAGTGTGGTGTAGGGTATAAAAACGATTGGATCTAAAGAGCCAAATCGGATGAAACATATATATGGGAGCTATAGCTAAATCTTTACCGATTTTCTTCAAATTCGGCAATGTTGGTTCATGAATCAAGAAACTCTACCATTCTAAATTTCAAAACGATTGGATGTAAAATATAGCTTTTATAGAACTAAAGGGCCAAATCGGACGAAACATATATATGGGAGCTATAGCTAAATCTTAACCGATTTTCTTCAAATTCGGTAGTGTTGGTACATGGATCAAGAACCTTTACCATTCTAAATTTCAAAACGATTGGATGTAAAATACAGCTTTTATAGGACTAAAGGGCCAAATCGGACGAAACATATATATGGGAGCTATAGCTAAATCTTAACCGATTTTCTTCAAATTCGACAGTGTTGGTTCATGGATCAAGAAACTCTACAATTCTAAATTTCAAAATGATTAGATGTAAAATACAGCTTTTATAGGACTAAAGGGCCAAATCGGACGAAACATATATATGGGAGCTATAGCTAAATCTTAACCGATTTTCTTCAAATTCGGTAGTGTTGGTTCATGAATCAAGAAACTCTACCATTCTAAATTTCAAAACGATTGGATGTAAAATACAACTTCTATAGGACTAAAGTGCCAAATCGGACGAAAGATACAAATGGGAGCTATATCTAAATCTGAACCGATTTCAACCAAATTCAATAGGGATCTTTACAGCTGCGAAGTACTCTAAACTGCAAAATTTCAGAACGATCGGAGTGAAATTGCGACCTGTAGTCGACGAACAACTTTACATTAAATCGACTCAGCTAGTGATTCTGAGTCGATCGGTATACTTTAAGGTGGGTCTAGCTGTGTTATTTTCAGGTGTTACAAACATCTGCCGTGAAACAAACTTATAATACCCTGTATCACAGTGTGTGTAGGGTATAAAAATCGTAAGGAACCTGCTGCTACATTGGTGATGATAATGATATCGGGAATGGGCTTCATGGTGATGGTGTGATAAATTTTTTAAAAATATTTAAATTTTCCATTCGACTTGATTTGTACAATTTGTTTTGGCTGACCAAAAGGCCAAGGAAAAAAAAAGAAAAAATATTCAGCAATAAAACTATGTATATTTAACTTTGATTCCTGCGCCAGACATAAAAACCTTCATCACATGTGAAAAATATATTAGGTCCTATGACTCACTATGGTTTCGTTTGGCATAAATGTAATAAGAAACTTAAAGTTAACGAACCTTGGAATACTTTTGCATTAAAACCCAAATTTTGCGGTCAGGGTCAGTCTATGCCCTTGGGCGTTCGTATTGTTATCTGTGACAATAAAATGCTTTATTTTATGCTTTATAAGTTTTAGTTTTTGAGTTTTAACTGCTTCATATGTCTGTGCCGGCGTCTACTAAAGTTACTTCAAACTAATTTCAAATTGTCGTCTTTAAATATTTGTGAGGAACAGTAGCTGGGAGATAAAGATACACAAAACAAAAATTTGCAATTAAAATACTGAAAAAATATGAACAAAATAAGGGAAAACATTGAAAACGGTAAGTTTGTATATACCCTTCCCCATAATTTGCATTCAATTCGATAAGGGGGCCACTTTTATTTAGAAAAACATTGACAGGGAGATGGGCAGATAGACAGAAAAACATACGGATTTTAAATCTGTCGGTTTAAGAAACCATGTGTCAATCTAGCCTCCTTGTCGGTGATACAAACAAATTCACAAAGTTATAACAAACTGTACAACTACTATTTCACCGATCGACACAAATTTTGGTTCATGAAACTGTCTATACAATTATGAAAGCTAACAAACACAAAAGCTCGTGTTTGAAAGGACATGACATTTGTTAATGATATAATTAATCAAACATTTTTAGTAATGTTTCTGTTAGTCCTGGCAAGAAGATATGGGTATCAAATAAAAGGTGACAGTTTTGCCTATCTTAATATTTTGTTTGTGTTTAGGAAGGTGAAAAAAAAATTTAAAAAATGACTTTTAAATCCTCCTTTAAAATCCACGGTAGAAAATTTTGAAAAATTATGTATTATTGGGATCTTACTGTTCTGCTATTCATATTCAAATTTTAGCATTCTAAGTTGATTAGTTCGTTTTTAAGAACAACTTAAATTCAAATTTTTTTATCCATAAAAAAAAACACATTTAAATTTCTGTAAATAAGAAAATATCAAAGTAACCATCGAAGCAAAATTAAAATAGACCTAAAACAAGTAAGAAATTTCAGTCGGGTAAACCGACTAAAGTATACCCTCACTTTGTTACCAATGTAAATATGCACTGGTATAGCTAATATTATCAGCTATTAATTAATTTTGGTATGTCTTGGTTATTTTTGTATTGGAGGTACTAAAACGGGCGCTGGCGGCCATAACTTCCATTTTTAACAGGACTGTAGGAATTTTAAAAAGATATACACTCTGCAAAATTTTAAGTATTTATATGCATTGATATTCAAGATATAATCTGTTAATTTGTTGTTCAAAATGGTACGGTTGTGTGAGAGGTACCAAAAGGGGCATGCCAATGACGTCCATTTTTCACTGGACTGTAGGATATATAAAAAACAGTACACTGTACACAATATTAAGTATTTGTAGGCACTATTATTATACTTATAAGCTGTTAAATTTTCGTACCAAATGATACCTTTGTGTGAGAGGTACCATTTTTCAGTGGACTGTAGGTACTATAAAACCATTACACTGTACAAAATTTCAAGAATTTTTATGCACTGGTATTGTAGTTATAAACTGTTAACTTTAACTTATTAAAAATATTAAAGGCCAAATAATAACAAAATTGGATTTTTAGGTTCTGTATCTAAAAACATGTACCGAAAGGTTTAATCGTAACTGTACGCTGTTGCGTATGAGTGATATACACAAAATTACATTGCTTATACGTCCTTGGGAACAACAAATGTGTATAATGTGACTATTACTCGAACTGTTCAGAGTTTCTACCGACTTTATAACTAGTCGGGAAGGCCTCGAGTCGGACGAAACCGACGATATTATACCCCAGACCACCTTGTTAGAAAAAAAGCAAATTTTTCCTCACTCTGAAATTATTACCTTGTTTTCCACCCAATTTACTACCGTTTATTCATGTCCCACGAGACTTCGTTATATCAATATACATACTGATGGTGTGTAAAATACTGCATCTATACGAGTAGTGATTAGATGGCAAAATAGAAGAAATATATGCTATATGGCGACTACATCTAAGTCTGGACCGATTTCTATCAAATTTAGTAGTTTATATTCGCGGGTCAACATACTTCCCCTTGTAAATTTTTAAAATTATCGAATGTAAAATATAACATCTATGGCGCATAGATTCTGAATCGGAAAGAAAATAAATATGGAGGATATGTCTTAATCTGAATCGATTTGCTTTAAATTTGGAATCGAAAGTACAATGATGTACCAAATATATGGAACCCGATTGGAGCACTCTAAATGGGTCAAAGTGGGATTTTTTCCGGGACATCAGAATTCGTTTTAGAGGTATGGTTCCTTCGGCAAAGTTTCTTATTTTGATCTCTAGAATACGATTTTCACTGAGCAATGGGCGATTTCTAAATCGACCCGCCCTAATATACATATGTTTATAGTGATTAACATTACAAAAAATACTTAGGTAATATTTTATTAAGAATTGTATTAATTTTAATCATATATTAATTGTATTAATGTTTTAATAAATTGACACGACGAGGCGAAATAAAAAATTCGTCTAATACTGCGTTAACATCTACTTGAATGTTTTGATGAATATTCAACGAATCCAATTTAAACGATTTTCAGTCATGGTTGACCGCAAGTAATTTTTCAGCCGACGCAATATTGGAAAAAAGCGTTCATTTGTCGCTGTTGTCACAGGTAAAACCGCCATCACTGTCAATCGCCCTTATTCCAGTTGGCGTCGTCGACGTCGTCACATCATTTTTGTCATATCTATGAAGTTCTGGCTTTGTCATCTTTACGCCAAAACGAATGTTTTTGGTATTCATGAAGTAACAAAAACCCTTTTTATAACTTAAAAATAATTAAAACCAGTAAGGAAAGGCTAAAGTCGGGCGGTGCCGACTATATAATACCCTACACCACTCTCGTAATATTGAATAACTCTGATATATAAATTTTGTAATTCATGTATAAATTGTTTACATAAATTTACTTTTGGGACATTTCATACTTAAATAATACCCTGTACCACAGTGTGGTGTAGGGTATAAAAACGATTGGATCTAAAGAGCCAAATCGGATGAAACATATATATGGGAGCTATAGCTAAATCTTTACCGATTTTCTTCAAATTCGGCAATGTTGGTTCATGAATCAAGAAACTCTACCATTCTAAATTTCAAAACGATTGGATGTAAAATATAGCTTCTATAGAACTAAAGGGCCAAATCGGACGAAACATATATATGGGAGCTATAGCTAAATCTTAACCGCTTTTCTTCAAATTCGGTAGTGTTGGTTCATGGATCAAGAAACTCTACCATTCTAAATTTCAAAACGATTGGATGTAAAATACAGCTTCTATAGAACTAAAGGGCCAAATCGGACGAAACATATATATGGGAGCTATAGCTAAATCTTAACCGATTTTCTTCAAATTCGGTAGTGTTGGTTCATGGATCAAGAAACTCTACCATTCTAAATTTCAAAACGATTGGATGTAAAATACAGCTTTTATAGGACTAAATGGCCAAATCGGACGAAACATATATATGGGAGCTATATCTAAATCTTAACCGATTTTCTTCAAATTCGGCAATGTTGGTTTATGGATCAAGAAACTCTACCATTCCAAATTTCAAAACGATCGGATGTAAAATACAGCTTCTATAGGACTAAAGGGCCAATTCGGACGAAAGATATATATGGGAGCTATATCTAAATCTGAACCGATTTCAACCAAATTCAATAGCGATCTTAACAGCCGCGAAATACTCTAAACTGCAAAATTTCAGAACGATAGGAGTGAAATTGCGACCTGTAATCGACGAACAACTTTACATGGACAGACGAACGAACGGACGGACGGACAGACATCGTTAAATCGACTCAGCTAGTGATTCTGAGTCGATCGGTATACTTTAAGGTGGGTCTAGCTGTGTTATTTTCAGGTGTTACAAACATCTGCCGTGAAACAAACTTATAATACCCTGTACCACAGTGTGGTGTAGGGTATACAAATTTCAAAATTTATGAAGTCGTCAATCTAAACAGTGTCGACTAAGAATCGACCACTCCAACTTGCATTTTGTGAATGTTTGGAAATGCTTCTATATTACATATATCAAGAGCTTCCAGGGAATTTCTGACATTCTCCGCTTCAATTCTTCTTCTCCAAAGCTTCACTACACTAATCCACACTTCAAAAGAACTATCAGGCAAAATTGATGAATATTTTTCAAATAATTGTTTACAATTTTCTTCATTTGGTATTGCCATTTTAGTTGGAAAACGACATTGGAAATTTGACAAAATTCTACGGTGTTTCAAAAAACGATCTTCGAGATGAGTGATGAATAAATCTAGATATGGACTAAAGGTCGAAATTTTGTAATATTCTTCAATATTTGTTGCATCAACATTGCAACGATAACTTTGTCGGGCCGCAATCCTTGGTTTCTTGATATGAATGTCCTGTTCTTCACAAAATATTTTATTAGACGAAGAAATCGTTCCAAAATGGTGAGTACAATTTTCGAGCATGTCCGTCAATTTCGTATTTTCGTATTTTCTGCCATATGGACGGATTCTGCTAAATCTAAATTTTCACTTTGAAGAACGCGACTTAATGATAATGACAAGCAGTGAACTGAATGAACTACGTGGGCCGAAACTTAAAAATATAACGTTTTAATAGTCATCAACAACTAATATGCAGATGTTGTAGTTTTCTGAACAGACCAGGTGGTGTAGATACATTCCAAAGCCTCTATAACGGCTACTCGTAGGTGAAGATATATTTCAACAGACTCATGTTGTTCTACCCCTCGTCTTGCGCAATACCGCTTTAATTTTTGCTTTTACCATCACGGAAATTGCTATTGATAGAAATTGCTTCTTGAAGAGCTATTTGCCTTTTAGGATATTGAAAAAAGTGGTATATGGTTTGGATAGCGCCGAGACCATTTCTTATTGGGACTACTTTGAATGCGTAACTTACAACCAAGTTGAAGCTGCACAATGTGAATACAGTGCTAAGCTGTACTTTTCTTGGATATATGCTTGCGCCCCATGAAATTATCCGTTCATTGCTCTTGCGCCGTCATAGCATTGCCCAAATAAATACTTACAATCAATACCTGAAGTTTCGAGGAAATATAAAATAACATCATCATCGAACTGTTTTGTTGGGACGAAACTCAAAAAACCTTCGCAAATTTTATATCGCCCATCGTTTTCGTTAAAGTACCGGATACACATTGAAACTTGCTCAAACCCTGAACTATCAGCTAATTCGTCCGCCATGACGGTGAAAGCTTTGGAATTATTGATTCTCTTAATAAGTTGTCGGTGTATAAGAGTGTGACAAATACTTATAATTTCATTTTGAACATACCACAGTGTGGTGTAGGGTATAAAAACGATTGGATCTAAAGAGCCAAATCGGATGAAACATATATATGGGAGCTATAGCTAAATCTTTACCGATTTTCTTCAAATTCGGCAATGTTGGTTCATGAATCAAGAAACTCTACCATTCTAAATTTCAAAACGATTGGATGTAAAATATAGCTTCTATAGAACTAAAGGGCCAAATCGGACGAAACATATATATGGGAGCTATAGCTAAATCTTAACCGCTTTTCTTCAAATTCGGTAGTGTTGGTTCATGGATCAAGAAACTCTACCATTCTAAATTTCAAAACGATTGGATGTAAAATACAGCTTCTATAGAACTAAAGGGCCAAATCGGACGAAACATATATATGGGAGCTATAGCTAAATCTTAACAGATTTTCTTCAAATTCGGTAGTGTTGGTTCATGGATCAAGAAACTCTACCATTCTAAATTTCAAAACGATTGGATGTAAAATACAGCTTTTATAGGACTAAATGGCCAAATCGGACGAAACATATATATGGGAGCTATATCTAAATCTTAACCGATTTTCTTCAATTCAAATTATAGATTGCGTTTCGTGGTGAATTTGTCAAGTGACTATTCAAATTTGAATCCGTTATCGCCCGATAACTTAGCAAGGCTCTAAAATTGCCATCATTTTGAATAGTTCACTTGAATCGATTTTACCTGTATCACAATTTCCTCTTAGTGCTTATCCTTGTCGACAAATAAGGACTACTGTGTGAACTATTGCTTCTAAATGTTTTGTATTTTCGTTTACGACCTGCTTTTCCTGAATTTGTAATTATTTATCGATGGACGCTGTGGCTTGCTTTTCTACATTAGATCTTATTTCAGCTTTCAATACACAGTTTCTATGGTATTCGAGTGATGAGTGGTGGCGAAATACGTCCGGTGCTTTTTTCCAATTATTAAATGGTCTTGATACCAAGTTTCCTAGTTTTTGGTTATGCACTTCTGTATCCCTAGGAGCAAATAATACACATGTTTTACAGAAAGCACCGACTTGATTCGCAGAGTACGCCAACCATTTATATTTATGTAACCAAGAAAGTTGGAATTTTAAACTTCTTTGCCCAGTCACTGGAAAACTATAATTATCTGAAGGAATCCAGATTTTTTCATGAAGACCTACTATATAGTCGATACTCTCTGAAGCTGACTTGTTCACAAATAAGCCTATATCATATGGTGATACTTCGTTTGGGTTACTGGAAGCTGTAGAGTTTGATGTAGTTGGCTTTTCCATATGGCCGTCATACGTTTCGACGGGCAAATCACGTCTCTGTGGATCCTAAATCATAAAGAATATTTAGAAAAATTCATTGTAGATGTAGTAATAATCGTTATTCACACCTATACATATTATAAAAAATGGTTATATGCTTATTAGTTAAATATATCATAATTCTTACGTCATCCTCCTCAGTTCTTTGCCTTTTAATAAAATATTGTCGAATATTCATCCTGTTGTAGCACTTTTACGAAATGACACAATCACTTCTCCGCGATTTAAAATTGAATGTCACGTGTTCACTGCACTTATTTAAATTGAACTAACTGTTAGTATTGTGTATGTTTACAATGTGTAAATGTACAATGCGCTTGGGCATACACAATGAAATCTACAATATGGTACTACCCATTCCTACTGTCTTTAACGCTGCTCTAATTGTATATTTACTACAAACCGGACAATTCTTAACAATAATTGGCACGAATAATAAATTGAAAATATTATAATTTTATTCAATGATTTAATAGTTTTTTGCTTTTTTCAACTAAAATGTCTTGTTTATTAAAAACTGTTAAAGATTTTCTGATTATTTTTGTCTGAAAAACATATACACAGGATGAACTCGAAATGGAATCTACATATACATTTTTCTGTAAGATAAATTATCCTATTTTGCCGTAAACTACAAATCTGTTACAAAAATTTTCTGAAGTGTACAGTTTTCTGAATGTTAAAGTCACAAATGTGTAGCACATTTGCGATTTCTTAGGTGTAAATTTTTTTAATTTAAAAGGATGTAATTTTTGATATAAAACTTTAAAAATAGTAAAATTTTCCGAAGAGTATGGCCTTTTAAATAAAGCACACATTTGTAGTCTCTTAGGTGTACAACTTTTTAATTTAAAAGGATGTAATTTTTGAGATAAAGCTCTAAAAACAGTAAAATTTACGGACAGTATAGGCTTTGACTTCTTCTTAATAAATTATATCTGCCATCATATGCTACAATTTACTACATTTTAGACATACAACTTTAAAGTAAACAACGGCTACATTTTTAGACTTTGATTTACTTTTTGGAACAGGAAAAACATTTTAACCGTTAAAATCAGTAGTAAACATTTTTAATTCCAAATCGTTTTTGGAGGTGGGGGTGGATTACACATGCGCTTTTTTTCTTTAAATGGTTAAGGATTTCCCAGGGCAACCTTTGGTATTTTCCACCTATCGGTTTAAAAATCTAAAATTTTTAGACTTGGAATTTGTATTATGGTTTCTGAGTTCAAAATAAACTCGGAAAAATGCCCTACACGATCAGCAAAAAAATCAGCTCTGACCTTTTTACAATACGAATTGATAAATATGCATATCAAATAAAATGGGAGCATTCCTTTTATTCATTAAAAATTTTGGATGGGTCGGCAGAATACCAGGTAATATAAACCATCTTCACTTTTACACGGATGGTTCGAAGCTTGATGAAAAGGTTGGCTTCGGAGTACACTGTGAAGAACTTAGTCTGGATATAGCTCACAGACTACCAGATACCTGCAGTGTCTATCAAGCCGAAATAATGGCAATATGGGAAGTCGCCAAGTGGCTGAGTCGCAACATAGTAACCAACAATGGCGTTGTCATTTACTCGGACAGCCAGGCTGCCATCAATTCTCTGGAGGCAACATCCCTAAATTCACAAACAGCCCTCGACTGCCGCAGATCTCTTAACGAGATGGCTGAGCAGTTTAACATACACCTCATATGGGTGCCTGGGCATAGGGATATCCCGGGGAACTGCAAAGCCGATGAACTTGCTAGGAAAGGGACGACATTACAAATTCTCGAAGAATTTGCATATATTGGTGCGCCACTATCCACGTGCAAGCTTTGGCTTAGGCAAGAGGCAATCAGGCAGTCCAACGATAGATGGACAGAAATCGGCACCTGCAGGGTAGCTAGACAAATCTGGCCAAGGTATGACCTGAGAAGGTCAAAATATCTCCTCGCACTAGAGAGGAAACGATTGTCTACGTTAGTACAGGTTCTGACGGGACACTGCTTGATCGGCGAACACGCCAAAAGATTGGGTATTGAGTCCAATGACTTCTGCCGAAGCTGTGGAGATGAGGAAGAAGTGGAGAGCATTGAGCACTTGCTTTGCGACTGTCCCGCTTTGAGTAAACGACGACTGGATATACTGGGGTCGCCCTTTTTAGGCAGCCTAACAGATCTTTCCAGTACTGATATTCGTACTATCGATAAATTTATATATCAAACAGGTTGGTTTCGATGAGGGGCATTTCAGCCCGTGGTAACACTAGGGACCTAAACTGGTCTATGTGAGCTTGTAAAAAAATACGGCTGCCACCCTAACCTAAACCTAAACCTATCAAGGTAGTAGTGGTTAGCGATGAAAACCCCCAAAACTTGTTTAAAAAACTCCTTAATTCGTCCTTCTAAATTTGAAATTGAATTCTCAACAGCACCTTACAACCTAATTTAAATATTTCTTTAAAAAAAATAGCTCAAGAATAAACATAATGATGCCGAGTAAGTGCAATTATCTATGCCATTAAAATTTACCTAGTTATTTTAATAGGCCAATTAAACAATATTTTACGAAAACGTGTAATAAGTAAATATGAAATTAATTATCATAATTCTATTACAAAACTTATGGCTACTCATCCCAGTTACAAGTATCATTAATGGCCTTGAAAAAAATATACATAATACAACTGAAGATAACGCAATTAGCGTTTGCCAAGTAATTGAAGAGCAAAAAAACAGTTTAAGGATGTACCGCAACATCTGTCACATCACTCACACTACTCAGCCGCGTCAACCCCACATCTTTAGAATGTATTCATCTACTTCAAATATGTACTTCCATGTAAAATGCCAACAATATTTCAGCGTGAGACTGGGTATGTGTGTGTGTCAGAAAATATGCGTCACCGATTTTATTTGTCGCACAAATATGCAAATATATGGCATTACTTAATGAATGCTGCAGTTTTTCTGCTGCTGACTTTGTTTTATGTAAGTGAAAATGTGGATAATTATTGTATTGTGATGTATCTCGTCATGTAAGTATTTTATTTCAATAAATACAATTTAATATTTAAAATTACATAACTTTTATGTGGAAAAGAGATACGAGTACTTAGCAGAACATGCCGGATATATTGTTTGAAAAATTAGAGTAGTTCAAAAGCTTAGTTTACGATTCAGATAATTCTTATTCGACAAATAATAAATATAAAATGGGTACGCTTCTGATCGTCCCCCCTACTTCATACGCGGTATATATAGTGCTACATAAAAGAGTAAGAACATTTCAGTCGAGTAAAGTATGTATAATATGGTTATGACTTTTATACTACCTCGTTTCCTTGTGTCATATTTAGATGAGTTTTTATTTAAGATTAGATAAAATCTTACATATAAGGTCATTCGAGAAAAAAAACCTCACGCACAAAATTATTTTAAAATTTTTATTTATCAGCATTTTGGGCAATTTTTTGAAGTCACTGTAAGCAGATATATAATTCAACACAAGCTTTAGAGCCACATATATGTATCGCAAGCCCACACCAATGTTGAGTGGAGATTCATCTGTTTTCTAGTGGGTCCTCAAGCATTTAAGAGCTGTTGGGTAGTCATTCAGATCTACAGATAGTTCTTCAAAATCTTCAGCGCGGAACAATTGACTACTGAACCAATGATCAGCCCATGAGTAAGAAATTAATGAACAGATTTTGCGCAACCTGTTCCGGGTTTCAGGCATCAGAATAAACGCAAGAAGAGCTAGAATGGCACGAGAGTTCCAGCGTGCATTGCAGATGTTTGGTATCTGCTTAAACTTTACAAAAGGGATCTCTCTCCTCTCAGTGAAGTGACGGAAGACACGAGTGAGGTGGAAGAGAAACTTCATGTCGGCTCTCCAGCAACCTGTTTCTTTAATCTCAGTTTTACCATTGCTGAAGGCTGCTTTCAATTGATAATTGCTCATCAAATCCTGCACAAAGAAGTACTCGATGTTTGGTGATTTAGTCGACCCATGGAGCTCATCGTCCATGACAACGCGAAGAACGCGATACAGCACATGGTGCTGACAACTGATGAACTTGGGTTTGGGGTTACCTTTCTCTTCGAACATTTGCTGCAGTCGAACTACACCGCCTGTCTTTTTGCCAGCATTCACGCTTGTTGCATCGGCAACAATCATCACAATTGATCCCCACAGGTTGAACTCATCTAACACATTCTGGAGGCCTTCTGCGATTGTTTGAGCTTTCCCATCTTTCAATTTGAGCGCAGTCAACTTAATTTCTATAGATTCATTCTTGAGGACCACGGCCTGATATTCAAAGCTCTCAATGTGTTTGCCGTTTGCATGCTCCACTTCTCCAGATAAAGCATGCTTACCAAGTACTTCTTCACCCGAGCAGCTTCCTTGAATATAGCCTTGTGGATTCCTGACTGAAATGGGGTTGGGATTTCAATGCCCTCAGCGGAAAGCTGGTGGCACACCGTTGCTGCTCTGTGGGACGACAGCTTTGAGCTTGTAACATGGCGTCTTGCAATGCCTGTTGGGTTATGCTTCCTTTTGCTCGTTGATGATGCATTGTCATCCTCCCAAGGACTATCTGTACTGTTGTCGGAATAATCAGTTAGCGCTGAGCTGGTAAGTGTGGACACAGTCGCTTCCATTACCCTCTTTCGCTTGGATGGTATTGGCACCACCAGGTTTGCCGCTGGAATAACCAACTCGGCCTTTGCTCTCAATTTGCAGTTTGTAGAGGTTCTCAATCTCTTTGCACATCCATTCGTCTTTTTCCTTGGTCATGTCAAACAGTTCATTCAATGAATCAAAGTTTTGTTTTTCTGCACAAATGGCTTGATCAAATATATGCGGGAAGTTGAATGTTTTGCTCCATAGGGCTTTAAGCTCTATAGCAATTAGACCGATCCTCTCTCTACGTCTTTTGACAGTGGACTCAAGAAAGCGTCACTCGATGGTGCCACGTTGACTCTTCTTGATGGCGCTTGAAACTTGACTAGGTTCTTTGTCCAGGTTTCCTTGTACTTCTCCGTGTTAGAAGAGCTCTTCTTGAATGAAATGTTGTATTCTACTCAACAACTTAAATGGAAAAGGCCTTGCCATTATTAAAGGCCTAAATTATGTATAATTCACTAAAAACTACTTGTACTCTTCGGGTCCGTCGGCACTTGTTGAATGACACAAATGAACACCTATTTATACTACGTATTTTTCATTATTTTACTGGCAGGTACTTATGAATGGGCGCATCTTTTTTTACGGTGGCTATATACCTGATTCAGCACGTGTGCGTTGTAAAATTTTCAAAACTTTCAAAATAATGACCGCTTATAAATGTGGTTTCTGCAAAAAAAATCGTCCCTAGCAGGTAGCCAACGGAAAAACACACATCAATAAAAAATGCACTTTCATTCCCCCCTAAAATTGACTGTAAACGGAGTATTTACCAAAAAAGAACCCGAAAAGCAATTCAGCATAAATTTATGAGAGTTTATTAGTTTCCTACCACAATCATAAAAATGACATAACCTTTTGTTGCTCAGTAATTTTCTTTAATTCTGAGAATCATAAAAAAATCGTCAACGTTTTTTCCAAAGAGATACATTCGATTAAAATGAGATACCTTCACTTAATTGTAAATAAAAACGAAAGATGTTCATCGATTTCTATGACCAATGTCTCATTTTGTTTATAGGTTATGTGGCTTTTCGTGAAAGTTATAAGACTTGATACTTTTTTCCGTTTTGGATTTATATGAATTAAAAAAAGAAAAAAAAAAATTTTTCACAAAAATATCATTTTAAAGTTGTTTGTGCGTGACCTTTTTCAATATTTAAATGGAGTATACGTTATTTTAGTCATTAATAGGCCAAAATTCATTCAGATTGAAACAAATTATTGTTTTCAACAAAAATCGTTTTTTTGTTGCCACGAAAAAAATCTCAACAGATTTGTTTGCTCCAGCTTTTCGAAGCTTCCATCTAAACGAAGAAAACTTTACCCATTTGAAGAAAATCTATAGATAAATGTAGAAATTATAGCATTTTGGTAAAAATAAGAGGATTTCAATATAATCCGGTTTGTATACCCCCACTATTTTGAACCAGGGTATACGAGTATGCTCAAAAAATATCGGGAATTTTTAATTTCCGCTGGCTACGTGTATTTGATTTTTGATATTTTTGTAGCGATATGTTGGTACTCATGACCTTACTTATGTTTAGTTAATTTTTGACAGCTGTTGTGCTTGGATGTGTTTTAACTTGTCTTCGATTTTTATCTATTTCAGAAAATGGATCAAAGAATTGTTACCATTAAATGTTGTGTGAAAAAGCAAAATAAAGTGCGCTGAAGCATTACGAATGTTGACTGTGGCATATGGTGAAGCTACCTTGGACCAAAGCAACGTTTATCGGTGGTACAAAATGTTCTTAGAGGGCCGAGAAGATGCGAAGGACGAACAGCGTGCCGGACGCCCGAGCTCACAGTTTTCTTTGATTGCTGGGGCGTGGTGCATTATGAGTTCTTGCCACAGGGTAGAATGGTCAATAAAGAATATTACCTGCAAGTTATGCGAAGCAATCCGCCAAAAACGCCCGGATTTGTGGAAGAACAAAAACTGGCTTTTGCACCATGATAACGCCCCTGCACACAAATGGTTGCTTGTGCGCGAATATTTGGCCAAAAACAACACAGTAATGGTGCCGCAGCCACCGTATTCCCCTGACCTAGCCCCTGTGACTATTTTTGTTCCCAAAACTGAAAAGGCCCATGAAAGGACAACGCTACGCCACAACTTTCGACAGAAGTAACCGATTGAATTTACATTTGGTATATGTTAATATATTTTTCCATCCCAGGCTAAGGTCATAAGTGTTGGTCCACTTCCAAACCAAATGTCAAAATTTGTGAATTATTGATTCTTTAATAACTTCTATACTACTTATCGGAATCATTCACAATTCCACATATAGTATCAGTTTTTTTGTCACTTTCACATTGAGAAATGGGCGAAGTTGTCACGTCCTTTTTGGTATCTCCAATACAAATGGATTGATTGATTCCTGTCCAAAGAAATAGTTGAAATTTTGTGAAGTGTAATGCTTTTATAGTACCTACAGTCTAGTAAGAAATGGGCGTTTAGATTAGATTTTTACCAGCTCATAGACCAATTTAGGTCCCTAGTGTTACCACGGTCTGAAACGTCCCTCATCGAAACCAACCTGTTTGTCGTCCCTTTCCTAGCAAGTTCATCGGCTTTGCGTTCCCCGGGATATCCCTATGCCCAGGCATCCATATGAGGTGTATATAAAACTGCTCAGCCATCTCGTTAAAAGATCTGCGGCGTTAAGAGACTTCCCATATTGCTATTATTTCGGCTTGATAGACACTCCATTTATTCGGTGGAGATGGTTTCTTTTACTTGGTATTCTGCCATCCAATTCATCTCTGGTATGGTATAATACTGATGTAGTTCCTCTCGAAGGTGTACACCATTGATATAGGGTAATTCCAATGGAATAATGGAATAAGGCCACTATGTACTGGACTGTGAGCATTTCCATGTTAAGTGATCACAGTATTTTCGGCTCAAGTCACACAATTAGTGTTGTCAACAAACCATGCAAATTATTTTGCAAAAAATAAAAAACCGGTCTACTATGAAGATTTTAAATTTGTCGAAATTGTTAATTTTGAGGAATACTGGGTTTATTAAAAAAAATGTTATCTCTTTATCGGCAAAAGCTATCAATATGGGACTTTTTGCAAAATGTTAGTAATTATTTGCACTCTTAATGAAAAATAGAAAAATAAATTTAAAAATATTTTTTTTTTAATTTTTGTCAAAAAAATTTATTAAAATTAATTTTAAAAAAATCCCTTTTTTATTTTTAAATTTTATTTTTTGTATTTTAGGCCAAATTGTCCTCTACAATATAGCCAATTTCCACGATGACCTTTTTTGTCATTCTCGAGAAATAATTAAATCTTTACGACAGGTTTGTCCCAGTATTTTCTAAAATGTTCAATAGGCCGGATTGAAACGCAAAAAATTACCATTAATCAGTTTTGAGTAACACACAAAAGTTGTGTGGGAGGTACCAAAAGGGACGTTGTTCAGCTTATAGAGGCGTTAAAATGATTACTATATATGCAATTTTACAGGATATGCATCGGTAGTATTGAAGTTATAAGAGCTTTAAAACTTCACAAAATGTTAACCATTTGTGGGGGAAGTACCGCAAGGAGTAGGCCGATATGGTTGTCCACCAAACATAAACTGCATTTTAATTAAATATTGTAACGTACGAAATTTAAAGTCATTCGGTCTCTCCTTTTCAGAGTTATCGTTAGCACCATTCATTCGAACTGACGGACGGCGTATACTAATTAATTCCTATTTTTTACCCATGGAGGACTTATGCTGCATTTTTTACATTTTGTGGTAAAATATGTGGGTAATTTTTAAAATAAAACTAAAACAAGTAAGAAAGTTTCAGTCGGGTAAACCGACTAAGGTATACCCTCACTTTGTGAGTAATGTAATATTGAATATTATTCGGATTATTCTATCAATTTGTGTGGGAGGTACCAGAAGGGGTTTATCAAATACACCTTTTTTTGCTGAACATTAGATACTTTAAATTCATTGCACTGTGCCGACTTATAAGCATTTATGTGCACTGTTATAAACGTTATGAGACATTAAATTGTGATATGATTTGGGCATTTTGTGTGGGAGGTACAAAAAGGGGCGTGGCAATAACGCCCATTTTTCACAGGGCTATAGACACATTACAATGTAGAAAATTTCAAGCATTTTTATACACTGGTTTTAATGTTATAAGCTGTTAACTTTTGGTGCAAAAAGGTACCTTTGTGTGGGAGGTACCAAAAGGGGCGTGACAACAACACCCATTTTTCCCTGGACTGTAGGCAATATAAAAGCATAATACTGTACAAAATTTCAAGTATTTTTATACACTGTTATTAATGTTATAAGCTGTTAACTTTTGGTGCAAAATGTTAAATTCATTCAAAAGGCATTTACTCGTAAGTCATTAAGATTTAATATTGCGTTCAGAAGGTATGTAGACCGTTATGTATTTGGATATCGGTAAAAGGTAGTAAGACTGCATGGGCTTCTAGTATATGCGTGTGAAATTTCATTGAAATCGAAAGGGTCAAATATTTAAATTTTAATGTTTGGGTCATTTTATTTTGGAATAACCCTAAAGTTTTAATAGCACCAGCCCATATACAACACTGTTTTCAATACGCTTCAGTTATCCAAAATGTGGTCGAAATTCGCTTCACGCAAATCCACAATCAAAGTATTCAACTTTCAAAATATTGGAGTATCAGTCCGCCAACTTCTGTCCAGGCCTGTAGACGTCATGCTACAGCAAAAAATAGTAATTTTATGATCGGCGTGTGGTCAAATCGCCAAAAGTATTTGAGAAACAAGAACATTTGCTACAATTTCTAAAATGTTTGGTTTCCGGGTTGTGGTCGCACCGACCAGGCGTGATCAAATATAATAAGAGACTTCATGGACACTGAAACTATTTTAAATTGTTATTCTGTCACAAGTTGGATCTTAGTCCTACAGCAAATTAACATATAAAGGGTGGTTACATATTTTCTTTCAAATAACCCCAAAGAAAGAAGTTCAACGGTGTCAAATCACATGATCTTTGCGGCCAATTGACATCGCCACGACGTGAGATAACACGGCCAATGAATTTGTTACGCCAAAGAGCCATTGATTCGTTAGCTGTGTGGCAAGTGGCACCGTCCTGTTGAAACCACATATTGTCCACATCCATATCTTCCAATTCGGGCCATAAAAAGTTCGTTATCATCTCATGATAGCGAACACCATTCACAGTAACTGCCTAACCGGCCTCATTTCGAAGAAGTATGGGCCAATGACGTCGCCAGCCCATAAGCCGCACCAAACGAACTGGGCGAGCATACACAGGTGTTTTCACATCTCCTACAGACCCGGTTTGCTGAAATTTGCACAATTCCGATTGTGGATAAAATTGGTCGATTATTGTGATCAAAAAACATCACGAAGTGCACGAAATGCATTTTGATTTGAACGACCATTTTCGTAAAAGGATTAAAATACTTTAACACGTTGCTCGATTGCGTATCTTTCCATGGTTCAAATTGAGTTAGTCTGAAATAGAGAAATATCAAATGAAATGCAGAAAAAACTTTAAGTTTATGTGTGGTTCACATTCAACATCGGCCCTTACAATTTAACCACCCTTTACAACTAACGTATAATAAGAAATATTACAAAGTTAATTTTTGTGGTAGTCAGAGCTAAAAATTTTCATACTAGAATTTGGATCAGCTTCAAAATTGTACTCTTTTTATGTTGTTTTTAATCGGAGTTTTTATTAGAATATGTATCTTCATGTTTACAAAATTCAGATCACGGTGTTGAAAGACAACCCGGGCAAAGCCGGTTATAAAAATATAAAAAGTACATAATAATATTCTACAAAAACACCAAGGTACTTGAATAACAAACAATGTGCAAATTATTGCGTTACATCAATGATATGAGAAGATATTGATTATTTATCCTCACAAAACAATTCTGGCGTAAAAAAGTGTAGGCAGACTCGTGTACATTTTTTTAAAAAAGTCAAGCTAAGACATTTGTTGATTGATGAGGATTCTAACAATCTTTAGGTTTGTGTTCGTTTTAATTCATATTCAACTAAGGAATGAATGTAATGGATTATTCAAGGTTACTTGGCAAGGCTACGATGATATTCTTGGCACTTTTTGGCTGGAATATGTAATGCATAAATTATATTAGTTTGGGTATATTCTACCAATTGCTCTGCGGAATTCCATAGAAACCGAAACTCGTCATCATCCCAAGAATTTAGTTTTAAGCAGACAGCTTAGTATACGTCGCAGCTACTGCTACTTTGGTGATGAAGGTCATCGAGAATTACCTTCATGGTGATGGTGTGGTAAATTGTTTAAAAATATTTAAATTTTCAATCTGACTTAATTTTTACAATTTGTTTTGGCTGACCAAAAGGCCAAGGAAAAAAAATATTCAGCTATACACTAAATTGAACTTTGAATCCTGTGCTAGACATGAAAAGCTTCATCACATTTAAAAAATACATTAGCTCCTATGACTCACTATGGTTTCGTTTGCATAAATGTAATAAGAAACTAAAAGTTAACGAACCTTGGAATTCTTTTGCCAAAAACACCAATTTTCTCAGGGTCAGTCAATGGCCTTAGTCGTTCGTATTCTGTGACAATAAAAAACTTTATTTTATGCTATTTAAGTTTTAGTTTTTGGTCCTTACTGCTTGGTTTGTCTATGAAGGTATCTACTAAAGTAGTTTTAAAATAATTTCTAATTTGTTGACTAATTGTCTTCTTTAAAGATATATGAGGTACAGTGGCAGATAAAGCCACACAAAACAAATATTTTCCTTTCACCATAGCTTCTTGAATTCAATTCGATAACCGGACCGATTTTCTTCAAATTAGAGAGTGTTTATTTTTCTATCAAGAAAATCAATCGTGCTGAAGTTCATATTTATCGGATATAATTTTCACGACGCATGTGTGACGTATTTCATTACGATCGTACAATAATTACGACCTATACTTTGATTACAAAAATAGATGTATAGAGAGACGGGCAGACGGACGGACGGACGATCAGACATACCTATGGGCATGGATAAATCGATTTAGAAATAAATTTTTAACTCTATCTGTTTAATAAACTATGGATATATCTAGACGGTGATACAAACATATACACAAAGTTTAAAACACTGTACAACATTTATGTGCCACTTAATGCAAAAAGTATGATATTCGACTATATGCCACCATTTTAAAATTGTTGATTTATTCTTAATATCATATTTGCATGAGTATATCGTCACCTGAAATCCAAAATAACGTAACCCACATGTTCATGATTTTTCAGGAGCAGCAATAAACAAAGTAAAGTAATTTTAACCTTTTGACCAAATTTAGGGATTTCAGACTATTAAAGCGAAATCAAATAACAAATCTAGCGCAATTAGTTGTGGCGTACATTCTGAATTAAATAAAATAAAATTTTGTGAATCTTGTAACGTCATTTCAAGTATGGTCAATTTTTGATATTGAACTCCAAAATTTTGTAGGAATGTGTAGTTTAGACTAATAGACTATAATCAATCATAAAATTAATTTTGATTTTTTTTGATGTTACGTCATTTTGGATTTCAGATGACGATATGCTTTCATTCATGTGAATAAAATGGAGCCACACACTCTGCAATTGCCGAAAAAACGTTACTCCTAAACGGGAATGCTGCCCATACATATACACGCACACAATTCATTTGTTCAATACCCAAACTAAAAGGGTGGAATTCGTGAATATTTTAAAAGAAAGAGATGGGCGCAAAATGGAAATACAGCAATAAAAAGCAAACGATCTAGCGAATGCCAATTTAATTGAAATTTTTGTATAAATGCAATTAAAAAGTGTTTGAGGCCACAATAGCAAACAGTCATCAAAAAAACGAGTAGGAATAAACCAAACAATCAAGCAGCCAAAAAAAGTAGCCAAACAAACGTAAGAAAAAACCCAACTCATAAACCCTCAACATCCATACTCACTGATGTGCCGATAGAAAAGTGTGAGTGTTTTTCTATATGACAGTTAGCGAATGTATATATGGGCATGTCAGATGCAAATTGATCAATACTTGATTTTTAAAAATATCTGAATTTGTTTGTAGCACCCAAAATGAAGAGAGATAGTTTCACTCTTTACTATACAGATCGACTTCGAATGATTTTCTAAGTCGATATAGCTATTGAAAATAGTTAAAATCGGTTCAAATTTATTTAAAGCTGGCACATAAACCCGCACAGAGGAAAATCGTCATTTTTGATATGTTTGAATTGAAAGAAAATATACTTGGAAACGATTTTTTTAAATATTATATATTTGTTAAAAAATAAAATTTATTTGAAAATCAAGAAATTTTGTTTGGAACGCATATATTAATATTATTAGGACATAATTTATTTGCAAACTGAATTTCACAAATAAAATATATGTTTACACACAAACAAAGTTATTGTTTAAGAAGTTTTCCAAATATATTTTATTTAAAAAGATTTTTAAAACTTTGCGGACTTATTCGAATTTTAGTTAATTTTTCCTAGTTTTCGTGTTAAGCTTTATAGCTAAAATTTTCTTAATTTATAAATATTCCAATTCATAACTTTTTGTCCATCCATCAATGCAATTTATATTTACGAAAGATTAAACGATTTAAGTTTTGATTAAATTTTTCAAACATAAAATGCTCATTGAAAATCTGAAAAACAGACAACTTGTCTTTAAGTTAAGGCATTGATACATTGCCAAAATAAATAATTACAAATTAACCTTTGTTTCGGAAATACTAGTTCCAAATAAAAAACCAGTAAGGAAATGCAGAAAGTCGGGCTGGGCCTATATAATACCCTACACCTCCCTAACAATGCGATAAAGGTCATTGCGATAATAATTTGGAATAATTGGTTTGTAGGCAGGAACATATTATCTAATTTTGAGCCGATAATCGCTAAATTAAGCAATATTCGTTCCTAAATTGATAAACATCTTTCCGGAAAATATTAATGATCGGAAGTAAAGTACAACTTCTATAGCGCTTTGATACCAAATCAGGAGGAGCATATATATGGAGGTTATATATAAATCTGAACCGATTTTCCCTGAATACTCATTCATGTAAAAATACCTCTTTCTGTAGAATTATGATACCAAATCAGGAGGAACATATATATGGGGTATATCTAAATCTGAACCGATTTTCTACGAATTTGGCAGTATTCCTTCGAGTAATAAGAAACCTCTTTCTGCCGAATTTCGCACTGATCGGATATAAAATAACATTTTTACAGCGCTTACATGTAAAATCGGGGGGAAAATTTATATGGGGGCTATATCTAAATCTGAACCGATTTTCTCAGAATTTGGCAGTATTCCTTCATGTAATAAGAGACCTCTTTCTGCTGAATTTCATACTGATCGGATATAAAATAAAGTTTTTACAGCGCTTACATGTCAAATCGGGGCTAATATATATATGGGGGCTATATCCAAATCTGAACCGATTTTAACCAAATTAAATAGGGATCGTCCTTGGGCCAAAAAAAGGTATGTGTCAAGTTTCGTCAAGATCGGGCCATAATTGCGACCTGTACTTTGATTACAAAAATACATCTACAGACAGACGGACAGACAGACGGACATAGCTAAATCGACTCAGAAAGTGATTACAAGTCTATCGGTATAATAAACAATGGATCTATTTCTTCTCCTTTTGGGTGTTACAAACAAATGCACAAAGTTATAATACCCCGTACCACAGTGTGGTGTAGGGTATAAAAAGCTAACTTTCCTCAAAAACAATGTGTTTCCTGCAACACTATTTTTGGCAGATCGGCTGTTTTCGCGTAACATGTTACTGTCAAACATGTTCAGTTTGGTCTATACTTTAACCACGAATTGACTTACAAACGAATAACGTTTGCGGATTATTGAATTTAGTCTATTTTTATTGCATTTTTATTGAATTTTGAGTTCGGTGAACAGTTTATTTCACGTTTCGGACAGGTCAATTGGCCACTTAGATCGTGCGATTTAACGCTTTTAGATTATGTTTTGTGGGGCTATGTTAAGGCTCGTGTCAACGGTTGGCGCACTGGGAGCCAATATTAACGAATTTGTTCGTGAGATACCGGCCGAAGTGTTGGAGAAAGTATGCCAAAATTGGACCCAGCGTATAATTCATTTGAGGCGCAGCCGCTGTCTATATTTACATGAAATCATCTTTAAACATTGAATTTTATAGACCGTTCTATCGACTCAATAAAGATTTCATACATTTCTCTAAATCTTAGGATAGGCATTTTCAACTAAAATTAATTAAACCACGGTGGGGTCGATTGAAATACAAGTCGATACCTCCATTCTAAAACATGTTAAGTCGACTTAGCATAGTTTTAGTGAGATTGCATTTTTAATTTCTAAATATTCCAAAATATTCCAACCCAATCAAAAGTTATTCACAAACCAGTAGAGGTCATTTGATTTGCATTTCAAAGGAATTCCACACAAATTAGAAAAATCATCAAACTTTGATCGCCTCTCCTGAAAAACTACCCAAAAGGAGAAGAAATAGACCCATCGTTTATTATGCCGATCGACTTAGAATCACTTTCTTAGTTGATTTAGCTATGTCCGTCTGTCTGTCCGTCTGTCTGTCCGTCTGTCTGTGCATGTACGAGTATTCTTGTAATCAAAGTACAGGTCGCAATTATGGTCCGATCTCGACGAAACTTTACACATATCTTTTTTTTGGCCCAAGGACGATCCCTATTGAATTTGGTTAAAATCGGTTCAGATTTAGATATAGCCCCCATATATATGTTAGCCCCGATTTGACATGTAAGCGCTGTAAAAAATTTATTTTATATCCGATCAGTATGAAATTCGGCAGAAAGAGGTTTCTTATTATATGAATGAACACTGTTAAATTTGGAAGAAATCGGTTCAGATTTAGATATAGCCCCCATATATACGTTACCCCCGATTTGACATGTAAGCGCTGAAGAAATTGTATTTTATATCCGATCAGTGCAAAATTCGGCAGAAAGAGGTTTCCTATTATATCAATGAACACTGTTAAATTTGGAAGAAATCGGTTCAGATTTAGATATAGCCCCCATATATACGTTACCCCGATTTCACATGTAAGCGCCGTAGAGACTGTATTTTATATCCGATCAGTACGAAATTCGACAGAAGGAGGTCTTTTTACATGAATTAGTATTCAGGGAGATCGGTTCAGATTTATATTAAAGCTCCATATATATGTTCCTCCTGATTTGGTATCAAACCGCTACTGAAATTGTATTTTACTTCCGATCATTAAAATTTTCCAGAAAGATGTTTCTCAATTTAGGAACGAATATTGCTTAATTTAGCGATTATCGTTTCAGAATTAGATAATATGTTTCTACCCATTTACCAATTATTCCAAATTATTATGGCAATGACCCTTATGGCATTGTTAGAGAGGTGTAGGGTATTATATAGTCGGCCCCGACCGACTTCCTGCCTTTTCTTACTGGTTTTTTTCTGCGTGCAGTAGGAGTATAGCTTTTCTATTAAATTCTGTTTTTATACCATACACCACACTGTGGTACAGGGTATTATGACTTTGTGCATTTGTTTGTAACACCCAAAAGGAGAAGAGATTGATCCATTGTTTATTATACCGATCGACTTGTAATCACTTTCTGAGTCGATTTAGCTATGTCCGTCTTTCTGTCCGTCTGTAGATGTATTCTTGTAATTAAAATACATGTCGCAATTATGGCCCGATCTTGACGAAACTTTGCACATATCTTTTTTTTGGTCCAAGGACGATCCCTATTTAATTTGGTTAAAATCGGTTCAGATTTGGATATAGCCCCCATATATATGTTAGCCCCGATTTGACATGTAAGCGCTGTAAAAACTTTATTTTATATCCGATCAGTATGAACTTCAGCAGAAAGAGGTCTCTTATTATATCAATGAACACTGTTAAATTTGGAAGAAATCGGTTCAGATTTAGATATAGCCCCCATATATACGTTACCCCCGATTTGAAGTGTAAGCGCTGTAAAAATGTTATTTTATATCCGATCAGTATGAAATTCGGCAGAAAGAGGTTTCCTATTATTTGAATGAACACTGTTAAATTTGGAAGAAATCGGTTCATATTTAGATATAGCCCCCATATATACGTTACCCCCGATTTCACATGTAAGCGCCGTAAAAAATTTATTTTATAACCGATCAGTGTGAAATTCGGCAGAGAGAGGTTTCTTATTACATGAAGGAATTCTACCAAATTCGGAGAAAATTGGTTCAGATTTAGATATAGCCCCCATATATGTATATGTTACCCCCGATTTGACATGTAAGCGCTGTAGAACTGTATTTTAAATCCGATCAGTAAAAAAAATGTCAGAAGAGGTTTCTCATTACATGAATTAACACTGCCAAATTTGAGGGAAATCGGTTCAGATTTAGATATAGCCCCCATATGTATATATGTTACCCCCGATTTAACATGTAAGCGCTGTACAATCTGTATTTTATATCCGATCAGTAAAAAATCTACACAAAGAGGTTTCTTAATTTATGAAGGGATACTTCCAAATTCAGAGAAAATCGATTCAGATTTAGATATAGCCCCCATATATATGTTACCCCCGATTTGACATGTAAGTGCTGTAGAGACTGTATTTTATATCCGGTCAGTACGAAATTTGACAGAAAGGAGTTTCTTTTTACATGAATGGGTATTAAAGGAAAATCCGTTCAGATTTATATATAACCTCCATATATATGTTCCTCCTGATTTGGTATCAAAGCGCAATAGAAGTTGTACTTTACTTCCGATCATTAATAATTTTCCGGAAAGATGTTTCTCAATTTAGGAACGAATATTGCTTAATTTAGCGATTATCGGCTCAGAATTAGATAATATGTTCCTGCCTACTTACCAATTATTTCAAATTATTTACCAATTATTTCAAATTATTATCGCAATGACCTTTATCGCATTTTTAGGGAGGTGTAGGGTATTATATAGTCGGCCCCGCCCGACTTTCTGCCTTTCCTTACTGGTTCTACTTGATTTAAGCAAATGTTTGTAATATTTATTATATAACAAGTACGCTCTGCCGTAAGAATTAAAAAAAGGAAAAAAATCGACCGTTTATTAACGAGACAACCGATTGAGACAGAACTTAGTATTTTTGTAGAACTGGTATTACAGGGTACAGAGAAATAACTCCCAAATGAAATAACACCCAAATGAAATAAGTCCCAACAAAAATAAAATAAATCCCAATTTTAACCAGTAAGGAAAGGCTAAAGTCAGGCAGGACCGACTATATAATACCCTACACCACCCTGCAAGTGTGTAATAAATATATATAGCAGATACATTGGGATAATTAGTTTCCTTTCAGGTAAGCAAGTACTTAGCTCCCCCGCCACGTCAAGGCTTATTCCTAGGAGGAGTTAAATATGCGGAATGGAATTAAAAATCTTTATAGTAATAAAGATTGCCCATTCGACATATTTGTTTCTTCTACAGACTTCAAATATTATTGAACTGAATACAATAAATTCAAGTAATAAGGGAAATCTCTCAGCCAAATTTCGTACTGATCTGATATAAAATACGGTTTCTACAGCGCTTACATGTGAAAGCGGGTGTAACATCTATATTGGGACTATGTTTCTATTTGAACCGATTTCCCCCGAAATTGGCAGTGTTCATACATCTCTTTTGAATTTCGTACTGATCTGATATAAAATACAGTTTCTACAGCGCTTACATGTCAAATCGGGGGTAACATATATATGGGGGCTATATCTAAATCTGAACCGATTTTGACCAATTTCAATAGGGATCGTCCTTGGGAACTCGAAAAAGTGAAATAAATTAAAACCAGTAAGGAAAGGCAGAAAGTCGGGCGGGGCCGACTATATAATACCCTACACCTCCCTAACAATGCGATAAAGGTCATTGCGATAATAATTTGGAATAATTGAAAATCGGCAGCAACATATTATCTAATTCTGAGCCTATAATCGCTAAATTAAGCAATATTTGTTCCTAAATTGAGAAACATCTTTCCGGAAAATATTAATGATCGGAAGTAAAGTACAACTTCTATAGCGCTTTGGTAGCAAATCAGGAGGAACATATATATGGAGGTTATATATAAATCTGAACCGATTTTCCCTGAATACTCATTCATGTAAAAAGATCTCTTTCTGTAGAATTTCGTACTGATCGGATATAAAATACAGTCTCTACAGCGTTTACATGTCAAATCGGTGGTAACATATATATGGGGGCTATATCTAAATCTGAACCGATTTTCTCCGAATTTGGCAGTATTCCTTTGAGTAATAAGAACCCTCTTTCTGCCGAATTTCGCACTGATCGGATATAAAATACAGTTTCTACAGCATTTACATGTCAAATCGGGGGTAACATATATATGGGGGCTATATCTAAATCTGAACCGATTTCCCACAAATTTTGCAGTGTTAATTCATGTAATGAGAAACCTCTTTCTGCCGAATTTCGTACTGATCGGATTAAAAATACACTTTTTACAGCGCTTACATGTAAAATCGGGGGTAACATATATATGGGGGCTATATCTAAATCTGACCCGATTTTCTCCGTATTTGGCCCGATTTTCTCCTTCATGTAATATGAACCTCTTTCTGCCGAATTTCACACTGATCGGTTATAAAATAAATTTTTTACGGCGCTTACATGTGAAATCGGGGATAACGTATATATGGGGGCTATATCTAAATCTGAACCGATTTCTTCCAAATTTAACAGTGTTCATTAATATAATAAGAGACCTCTTTCTGCTGAATTTTATACTGATCGGATATAAAATAAAGTTTTTACAGCGCTTACATGTCAAATCGGGGCTAACATATATATGGGGGCTATATCCAAATCTGAACCGATTTTAACCAAATTTAATAGTGTTCATCCATATAATAAGAAACCTCTTTCTGCCGAATTTCATACTGATCGGATATAAAATAAAGTTTTTACAGCGCTTACATGTCAACGTATATATGGGGGCTATATCTAAATCTGAACCGATTTCTTCCAAATTTAATAGTGTTCATTCATATAATAAGAAACCTCTTTCTGCCGAATTTCATACTGATCGGATATAAAATAAAGTTTTTACAGCGCTTATATGTCAAATCGGGGCTAACATATATATGGGGGCTATATCTAAATCTGAACCGATTTTAACCAAATTCAATAGGGATCGTCCTTGAGCCAAAAAAAAGATATGTGTAAAGTTTCGTCGAGATCGGACCATAATTGCGACCTGTACTTTGATTACAAGAATACATGCACATACAGACGGACAGACAGACAGACGGACATAGCTATATCAACTCAGAAAGTGATTCTAAGTCGATCGGTATAATAAACGATGGGTCTATTTCTTCTCCTTTTGGGTGTTACAAACAAATGCACAAAGTTATAATACCCTGTACCACATTGTGGTGTAGGGTATAAAAAAATAGACTTTCTTGCGAATGTCATATTTTGAAGTTATAGAAGAATTTAGTAAAAAAGTATAAAACTTTCCAAAGAAAGTTCTTGAAGTAAGAACAAGTCAAACATTTTTATAACCTACTGGGTATTAAAAGTTTGTTTCATGGTAGATGTTTGTAACGCTTAGAAATACAAATATAAGTAGACCAACCTTAAGGTATACCGATCGGCTCAGAATCACTCGCTGAAACGCCTAGAAATACCGCTTGTCCATGTCTGTCCGTTCGTCTGTCCATGTTATGTTGTTCGTTGAGTACAGGTCTCAATTTCACTCCTATCATGCTGAAATTTGCAATTAGGAGTCTTTTGAACCTGGAGAGAAACCTATTGAAATTGGTTGAAAACGGTTTAGATTTAGATATAGCTCCCATATATAAGTTTCGTCCGATTTGACCATTTTGCCCTATAGAAGTTGTATTTTACATCCGATTGTTTTGACATTTATTTCAATTCCCTTTTTTTGCAGAAACAGAAGAAAGATATCCAAAATTAAATTTAAGTTTATTAAAAAAATTTCGAAGTAGGAATTTTGTAAATTTAAAATTTTTTAATTTAAAATCCGTTATTTTCCCTTTCAATCGACGTAAACTTTAGATCGGTTAAGCCGTTCAAGAGAAATTACAAAATCCGTAAAACCAAAACAAGTAAAAACGTTAAGTTCGGCCATGTCGAATCGTATATATTCCCTCATCCATGGATTGCATTCAATTCTATTACTGGAAAATTCTTTGGATGTGGAGCAAATCTTGAACCTTTTTGTTTAAGCAAATTATTAAAGATCTGAAAAATGTGGTATTTATGACTTACATTAGAATTATTGGGGGACTACAACAAAATATAAACTGACTTGTATAAATTTTATTGAGATGTATTCTTCCCAAATACAAACTAAAAAGTTTCAGCTAAATTGCTTAGAAGATGTGGTGTTTATGGCTTAAACATGCATTTTTGGGAGCGATATCTATTGGTGACTATAACAAAATATGAACTGATTTAAAAAAATTGTACTGTGATGAATTATTGTTTAAATAAAATACAAACTGCAAAGATTCGCTTAAAATGCTTAGAAAATATGGTATTTATGATTTAAATAAGCCTATTTTGGAGCGACCTCTATAGGGTGACTTTAACAAAATATGAGCCGATTTGCCAAATTTGTGTGATGAATTCTAGTCAACATAGAATACAAACTGCAAAGTTTCAGCAAAATTGCTTTAAAAATGTGGAATCTATGCCTCAAAACCCGTATTTTGGAGTGACCTCTTTATGGGGTCGCAGATAAATATTTCAAGGTGTTGCAAACGGAATGGCAAAGTTAGTATACCCCCATCCTATGGTGGATGGTATATAAATGTCTGTTTGCCGGTGCAGACGTGATCAAATAAAATATGAGACGCCACTGAATTTATCCTAAAATTGGAAAATTAAATTGCTACTCTTTGACAAGTCAGATTTTAGTTGGAAATTGCAATTATTTGACGATTTGGTTTTAGTCCTACTGCATATAAACATATACAACAACTTTAAAATTATCCGTAGAAAATGAGTATGTACTCCCTTCGTCGTTGTCTGTTGTCTGTTGTCGAAGAAAGACGAAATATTGAATGAAAATAATAAAAAACACATAAAAAAACCAACATAGACCTCGAGCTCATTTTTGATAAATATCAAACAAAATTAAAAACACAGGTCGAATATACAAAATTACACACTCAAACATATACAACAACCTATTGATGAGAAATATATACTACAAAGTTAATTTTTTGTGGTACTCCAAGCTAAAAATGTTCGTACTAGAAATTGAATCAGCTTCAAAATTGTAAAATTTTGATGTTGTCTTTAAATTGGAGTTTTTATTAGAGTATCTTCAAGTATAGTAAGTTTTGATCACAGTAATAAAAGAAGCGTTGTCTTTTAATATTGTCTTTTAATATTGTTAAGCGTTGTCTTTTAACAGTGAGTGTCTAGTTTATGTACAAAATTAATTTCACGATTTATATATTTTCGAGGGAAATGGTTGTCCTCATACATTTTCTAAAACTTTTCTACAAAATCACATACTTTTGATAAGCTGATTGTCTTATTTCACATTGAATGCCTCATATCTCGGTTCTGTGATAAAATACATCATCTCTGAACTGAACTCACATTGGGCTGCACAGGCATAAACATACATACATATGTGTACATTTAACAGTGAGTTTCTGTGCCGATGTGCGATTGTGTGTTTCGGAGAAGCATTGATTTGGCTCTTGTGTTTGATTTTCTATCCGCGAAAAGGATTGAGAGTGTGAAGGTTGTTGAATTACTCTTTTGGTGTTTTTGTTCCCCAGAACGGATGAAGCTCTTCGGCGGAAAAAACTTTTGATCGATATACTCGTATGTTGACTATTAAAAAAGACGGCAGAATATTGCTACGCTTATTGTTAGTTTTTGTTTTCTATTCGAAAGCGATTCTTTTTTTCTTCTTTTAGGATATCAGTTGTAAATTGTTTTCATGTTTTTTTTCTGGTCGTTGCATTCATGCCTAGCAAAGTAACATTCCTGATATATTATAGAATGGAAAATTGCGAAGAAAGTCGAGAATAGCAAAACTTTGCCTATGATGTTGGTTGTTGGTAGTGGTCGGTCGCATAGGTGCCCTATGACAATAATTGAATTTATAAATATTCGGAAAAAGGAAATTTTTAACTTTATTGCTTCAGTTTTGCACAATCGTGCAACATATCAGAGGGGTGACTGGTGAATTCATTACCCAGATCGAACTCGACTACAATTACCCTATATACCCGAATTTGCATCCGTTTTGAATTTGTAAAAAAGTTGAATTTGTATCCTTAAACAGTTCCATGCAATAGATGAAAAATGTCCACTGTAGACTCGAATTTCGATATGCTTGCGTGCTCAAAATCAGATACTCGTATGCCATAGAGGAAAAAATATTTGAGTCCGACCAAATCCCACGTTGTTTCGTACACATTCATTACTTATATTTGAGCGCTATGTTTCATCGCTTTAATAATGCGTCAATTGACATCCCTTCTAAGTGTAGTGTGTCTTGGAGTATGTCGGAGATATGAACAAAATACCGTGGCTTGAATGTGGATTTCATGTTTGATCATAAGAATGCCATAATACCAATTTTTGGTGCCAAAGTAACACTGCCTTTTTGCAGCAGCTGTTGCCTTTACTATTGTAGTCGTTGCCAATGCCACAATGGCAGCGCCATTTCAATCCCCCCATGATTGGCAACATTGGGGGACGATATGATATGTCATGGATTGGAAATAATACAAAAGGATATAATGTTCAGTCACATGCGGTTTCCTTGGTTGCTTTGCATTTGTTCCTGCAATGAATTTCATTAAAATTCTTAAACGATTTATGCAAATGATTGCTAACACTTTTATTGCTGCTTTCTCGTTGCTTCAAACAAGAAGACTTTGTAGGTATCTGCCAGATTAAAGCCTACGCAATAGACATGTTGAGTATTGTGAAATGTTAAAGTAGTTCTTTAATATTTTTAAAAAATTTATATTTAAAATTAGTCATACGTTTTTTGCTACAGAAACCATTTTTTAAATTATGTTTATTTTTGTCCTTTATTATTTTATGAAGTTATTGATTATTTGGCTTGAGGTTATGTATTGTCTGAAAAACCAACGACTTATTTATAAATACTCGTATTTAGTTTCGATATGTATTGCTTACAATATTTTGAACAAAACAGAAAAAATGCATTCAAATAAATTTAATATTTTTTAGTGATGTGGGTTCATTTTTGAATTTAAATTCGGACCGGAAAAAGTGTCATCATTTTAAAAATTTAAAAAAATTTGTTCGCGAAAAATGCAGTACAATGCAACATTTTCTTGAGTAGGTAACTGAGGGTTTTTGTTTTAAAGCCGACTTCTGAGGGATTTCTGAAATCTTATTGCATATCGATGGCTTTATATAACAAGTAAGAAAGTTTCAGTCGGGTAAACCGACTTAAGTATACCCTCACTTTGTGAGTTATTACATTACTCCCAAAGACAAACATTAGACTAATTAATCTGTCAATTTGTGTGGGAGGTACTGGAAGGGACTTACCAAATACACATATATATTTTTCGGTAAACAGCAGATTATTCAAATTCATTGCCCTGTGCCGAACTATAAGCGTTTATGTGCAGTGGTATATTAACGTGCCGAGCTATTCCATTTTGGTATAATTTGGTCATTTGGTGTGGGAGGTACAAAAAGGCATGGCGTTAACGCCCACTTTTCACAGGACTGTATGCACTATAACAACATTACACTATACAAAATTTCAAGTATTTGTATGCACTGGTATTATAATTGTAAGCCGTTAACTTTTGGTGTAAAACAGCCCATTTGTTTGGGAACTACCAAAAGGGGCTGTGCAATAATGCCCATTTTTTCAGGACTACAGGCGCTACAAAAACGTTAAATAAATAAAATGACTTTAGATTAAGTTTATTCTGCAATTAAACCAAGCACATGCTGTACTTTACACAAGTGCAAAATAAGTTTCGTACAATATTTTTTTTTATTATTTGTTTAAACGTTCCTGTTAATTGTTATTATTTGCTTCATTATTAAATTATTATTTTTTAGAACATTTGATTTCGATAAACGTTTTATTCAGTAGCAAACCCCAACAAAGCAGACGATACCCGTAGCCATTCTATTGGATAAATAAATATTTGGCAAAAGTTTTCCTAAACCAAATCGTTATCTTCGTATGAGCTGCGGTGGCAAATACATTACTTCACGTTGTTATTATACCACACTGTGGTACAGGGTATTATAACTTTGTGCATTTGTTTGTAATACCCAAAAGGAGAAGAAAGAGACCCATATTATACCAATCGACTTAGAATCACTTTCTGAGTTGATTTAGCTATGTCCGTCTGTCTGTGCCTGTATTCTTGTAATCAAAGTACAGGTTGCAATTATGGTCCGATCTTGATGAAACTTTACACATATTTTTTTTTTGGCCCAAGGACGATCCCTATTTGTTTAAAATTGGTTCAGATTTAGATATAGCCCCCATATATAGTTAGCCCCGATTTGAAATTTAAGCGCTGTAAAAACTTTATTTTATATCCGATCAGTATGAAATTCGGCAGAAAGAGGTGTCTTATTATATGAATGAACACTGTTAAGTTTGGAAGAAATTGGTGCAGATTTACATATAGCCCCCATATATATATACATATTTTATATCCGATCAGTGCGAAATTCGGCTAAAAGAGGCTTCTTATTACATGAAGGAATACTGCTAAATTCGGAGAAAATCGGTTCAGATTTAGATGTAGCCCCCATATATATGTAACCCCCGATTTGACATATAAGCGCTGTAGAAACTGTACTTTATATCCGATCAGTGCGGAATTCGCAAGAAGTTTCTTATTATATGAAGGAATACTGCCATATTCGGAGAAAATCGGTTCAGATTTAGATATAGCCCCATATATATGTAAAAACTGTATTTTATATCCGATCAGTATGAAATTCGGCGGAAAGGGGTGTCCTATTATATGAATGAACACTTTTAAATTTGGAAGAAATCGGTTCAGATTTAGATATATCCCCTATAAATATGTTACTCCCGATTTGACATGTAAGCGCTGTAGAAACTGTATTTTATATCCGATCAGTGCGAAATTCGGCAGACAGAGTATTCAGGGTTCAGATTTATATATAAGATTTATATATGTTCCTCCTGATTTGGTATCAAAGCGCTATAGAGTTTGTACTTCCGATCATTAAAATTCTCAAGAAAGATGTTTCTCAATTTAGGAACGAATATTGCTTTATTTAGCGACTATCGGTTCAGAATTAGATAATATGTTCCTACCCTTTTACCAGTTATTCCAAATTATTATCGCAATGACCCTTATCGGTGTAGGGAGGTGTAGGGTATTATATAGTCGGCCCCGCCCGACTTTCTGCCTTTCCTTACTGGTTTTTGAGTTGAAATACTAGAAGTGAGGAATACTTATTCGTTTGGGAGAAGCTAGGCCTCTTAGAGCTGTTGTTTTAAATCTGAATCTTGCTGAATGATTGTTGTGAGCTGTCAAGTAATTGTACTTGCCATTACTTTTTGTAAAAAAGTTTGAATTCTATAATAATATAGAGACATTTATGTTCTTATGCAGGATAATATCCTAGTTACAAATCAATAACGATCTAAAGACCAAAGTAAAACAAACGAAAATAAGATATGTGATGTTTTATTCATAAGAGTTACAAAAATGAACATATGTACTTAGGCATGAAATCTAATGACATCCTCGTTCGAATATTGTTACTGAAGATGATTTTTGTTCTTCAAACACATTCCCGCGGGACCTGTTACAAAGATACATATTTAAAAATATATATTAACATCAAATTTAAATTCGAAATTTAACATATAACCTAGTCCTCCAACTGTTTTAATCGATACAGGAGTTTGAATGATTCAATATCTGCTTCCTTTAGTTGTAATTTAAACATTTTTATATTTGATAAAGCCGTACAATTTCTAAAAATGTCAGTATCTAAAAACGATTAGCAGTTATTTCAAATGAAAAAGAGAATTTAAAAAACAATCTTACTGTAATAAAATTTAGCAAAAGTAATATTAATAAAATGTACATCAGAAACGAAAAAGGACCTAATAACAAGAAAAATAGATATTCAGATGTTGATGGATTTCGGTACACAGCATCAAAATACACGTCCTGACAAATATTTAGCGACCTACTACCAAAAATAGCGATTTTATTAACGCAATTAAAAAGGGCCTAATAACAAATTATTTTTTCATAGTTATAAATGTCTATTTCACGAAATATTCAGAAACAAGTTATAAATCATATTTGTGTGAATTTATATTTGCATCATTACGTTTAGTTATTATCCTGAAAACCCCGTTTTTCTAACGAAGACATTTTAGATGTAATTTAGTGTTTTGCTTCTCCCGTTTTTCATGACGATATGTAAATATTTTTTACTCATAAACTCGCTAGCAAAAATGCAAATATGCTAAGTCCAGCTTCAAAAAGTTTTCAGAAAGAAGAAACATTTTTTTAACTGTTTCTATTTTATTTAATTTTCCTTCTGTAAATAGTAGACCGTTTATAGCTCATGATGCAAAAAGTGAAAGTTGCTGCGATCTTTGATTTTCGGACCGAAAAAGTTTCCATTTGGCCTGCAAGACTTCCATACAAATTTTTTTGCCGATCGGATAACCCTAGGGTCTGCCCAAAGTTTAAATAAGTAAAATTACATTTCTTTGTATTATTAATCAATAAATAGTTTTTAAATATTAAGATCGGTGAAAAAAACAAAAAATACGATTAATTCAATATTATATTAGATCTGACTTGTTATGTGAGGGACATTTTCTATGATATTCGTCAATTCACTGTAATATAAATTTATTTTGTTCTTCGTCTTTCGTAAGTATTCTGTTGTAATCATTCATAAATTGTACACCGCGTTCAGCAGTGTCGTTAACAACAAACAGATTACGACAAACATCGAGAGTATCTTGATAATCTTCCCAAATGGATGGGTCATGCTTTAAAAATTCAGTACTCAATCCAAAAGCACCGAAAAAATGTTTGGGTCGGAGAATTTTCGATCGTTTTTTCCAGATTTACGACGGGCTCGTTGATTGCAGATGCCTAACCATTTTTCGTTTCTCTTCGAGTGAAACATCCGAATCGAAAAATGCCAAAGCCATTGATTCTAGGGCCAAATACCACAAATGAATTTTCCATTTCTTCATAACCGCTTCAGACACATCTTGACTTTCAACAAGTGTATATCTTGATTTGGTGCTCGTATGGCATCTTGCATGTAAACCACGCCCACTGGACTCTCGTTTTGTCAACGCAAACTGCTCTAGAAATAGGTATATTTTTAAGGCATAAATGCCTTTTCCCATGAACCTTGCGTCGGATGTTGGACCAGGTGTTCGGAAGTTATCGCCGACACCACCAAAAAACATTATTGTTAATTCTAATAGTTCCTTGTAATCAGCTCGGATTTGTGTTTCATTTAGCTGTTTAATGCAGAATTTCTTAATGACTTCGCAGTCAGCAGTACTTATTTTTGAGCGTACAGTTGGATCTTCGAGTCCGTTTTTAAACGATTTGTGGTCGAGCCTTACCCAAACGGCAGCAAAACGATTAAAAATAGGCACTTCAGGACAACACGTCGCCGAAGTTTAACCTCAAACACATGTTTCAATACTATCTCCATCATGTGATGAGAACATGGGAACTTGATTAATTTTCGATCTAATTTGTTCTGCAACAAAATGCACGATCCAGTGTTTTGACCTGTATTTGATGAGTGTATCATGAACGACTTTGGCCATCTTTTCTCCAGTACCAGACGGGATTTTGGGGGCGCCCAAAAATGTTGATGTGTAGATCGATTAATCACAAGTTCACCAACAGTGGTCAGAGGCGTCGCAGCATTATACATTACAGTTATCACATCATGAAATATCTGTCTGTTTGACGACAGTTTGGCTCCAGATATTGTATGTGATACATGCCCAACTGATTCTACGGTGCGAAATTTATCACTGGATATAGTAACCATTTTTGATGTGGTCGGTCTGGAGACAAATAAAATGACTAAAATGACTAAAATTAAATTTTGTGCGAAGCTGTCCCTTTCTCAATTCACTTAGGCTGGAGGCAGAGCGCGTTCTGTAAACGACCCTGTTGCATGGCCGTATAGCGCGCTGCAAAGTTCTGCTTATGTTTTCTTATTTGACCAGTAGACTGATGCGAAAAATCAACTATCATACATATCCGTTGTTTTTTTTCATGCCTGTACAAGCATGATCTATTTTTTATTGTGATTGCATAGCTTACCATGTCGGTGTAAGAAAGAAAATGTTATTCAAAGATCATTTTAAAACTTTTCATGCTAATAAAATATTTTTTAATTACTTGAACATGTGACATTTGATAAAAACCCAAATTTTGTACATGTAAAGTGAGTTTTGTGTTTTCAAACAACTTTGGGCAACCCTTAGCGTTATCCAATCGGCACCAAATTTTTTATTGGAGGTTTGTAGGTCAAATGGAAACTTTTTCGGCCCGGAAATTAGTACCGAAAAAATAACAAATGGTCTAGTAAATAGGCGTATGATTTTTATATTTTCCGCTTAGATATCAATAATTTTTAATTATAATTATCATAATTATCCGTATTTATACAGACTTCACATGTTTTGCATTTTTGTGTAAACTTAGAATACTCGTACTTGCATATCAGTGCGCAAAGGGGGAAAACAGAATGTTTGTTTGGTGTTTTCCTTATTACAGATGATGTATTTTTATATCTTCTATCATTCTATAAAAAACTCAATATACATAAAATTGATTTAGCATATTTGCATGTTTAGCTATCGATTTCTATTTAATGCACAAAATTACTGTTTATTTATTCATCACGGAAATATTTGCAATTTACATCGACAGCGGAAAAACAATAACGATTTTCGTTCATTGTTTCTCTACTCTCTTTCTTTCTTTCTTGAATACATACACATTTACGTTTTTTTTTTTCATTGTTTTTGTCAAAGTTATAAATTCGTTAACGCACAGAAACTCCACTACTCTAACTGCCCGACACAGATTTTATGACTCTTTTTGTTATCAATTCTCGTAACTATGTACAACGCACACACTTACTTTTTTTAACGTACCCCTTTTGTTTCGTCGTCGAATGAGCAGCCAAACGAAATTTCCATACAATTTATTTTCGACTACCTGTGAAATATCACCACCACTAATATTTTTTTAGATGGCACACGCACACACATTAATGAGAATTAAAAATATCCACTTGAACAAGCGCACACAACCTTTCTCTATAACCGCTCCACAAGAACTGACTCCAAAAATTCTAAACAAATTCACTGTAACTCTCACTATTATTCTCAAAAAAGAGTTTAAATTGTGCACTCGCAGATAAAAATGATCTCTTTATTTAAAAGATAAATAATTCTTAATTCAACATTGCCAAAAAACTGGACTGAAAATTAATGGTAAATTGACTTTAAAAACATGACATGAGAATTTCTACAATTTTAAGGAAAAAATCGTACAAACTATTAAAATTTATTTTTACTTTAAACGAATGAAAATTTTGTTGAAATCAATTAAATTTTTTTTAATTTAACGAAATTCGTTCTTTGAACTAAGACATATTAAATCTTAGATTTAAGAGCAAACTTGTTTTTTAATTTCAGGCCAAATTTTTTTTCTCAGTGTAGAAAGCTGTCAAATGTTCCTGAGTTTTCTATTTAATTTTCGGGGCATATAGTTTCCAATAAAAGTATTGTTAAAATTCTGGTCAATCTGGGTCACATCTTGGAATCGAGATATATCGATTTAAAGTTAGTAAGTATCACATAAGGGAATTTGTCACGTTTGGGGGTTTTTTGTTTGACATAACTCGAGAACGACTAGTCCGATTTTGCTGCAACAAATTTACAAAAATTGAGAATTGCAATTCCTAAAAATTTTGGCAATTCCACGTAGAAGCAGAAGTTTAGTAACTGTCGTTGAAAATATTAGGAAAAATTTGTGTTTTTTTAAAAAAAAAAAAAACGTTTTTTATTGACACCGAAAAAACAGAAACAGAAATAGACAAAAATTCCCAAAAAATTGTTTGTTCTATTTATTGAAAGCTAGAATCATAACTAAGAAAACAATGCCTATTTAAAAAAGTCTTTCGATTAATATATAAATTACAAGCTGACCCGGCAAACTTCGTTTTGCCTATAATATATTTTTGTGTCGCATTACTTTTTTTGGATCGAAATTAGCTATTGTTAACTGATATTTATAAAAAAGTTGATTTGGCAAAATTTGCACCGTTCACTTTTTTTTTGAAAATAGTATAAAATCATGTATTAGTTTCAATGAATATTATTTTTTAATGAAGCCTTACAAAAGTTAATGATTAATTATTTTATTCGATTTAATGCCGATCGATACACAACATTTTTAGTTTTATGCTCCGGAGCGTGTACTCGTGAAAATGCCACATACATCTGGCCGTGTGAACAGCATGACATTTCCAGATTGACCCCACACACTTCAGGCGACTGTCCTTGTGACTCATTTATGGTCATCGCAAAGTTTCACTGGGTACTGAAGACGTTTGAACTTGAATGGTAAATCCATTGCACAGTTTCGGAGCATGAAGATTTCGTAACATAATAATTACAGATCCAACTTTAAGACGTAAATTATGCGGCATGCCTGGCAAATCCAAAGAGTTTAAGAATTCAACGGGATAATTGACGACACCGTCTTCATTTTCAACGCGATCAATTGATTTGTATGAACGCAATTCTCCCGGAATTCGATTTTGAATCATCCTATTCAATTAATTCACATCAGAATTTTTTGCTGCTATAATTGCGCGTGCCCTTAGCCAATCATAGTTACGATAATTTTGTTTTATATTTGGATACACATTATATGCTTGTTCTTTCAGAAACACCTTATAAGATCAAAGGATACAATTTTGTACATATAAAGTACTATACACGACAAATATAAATGCGAAAAATAATTTTGAATTCTCTATCTGTGGTTCAGTGTAGCAGTCACCAATTTTTTCATTATTTCTTCTTTTTTTCATAACAAAGATAAACAATTAAAATTTTGCGTTCATTGTGTATGTAAGGGAAGTTAAGTTCCTTAGTTTTTTATTCGAATTTTATTCCTAAACTAGCTGACCCCAGCAGACGTTGTCCCATCTTGTTTCGGATGTATTGCCTTGTTATTCATTGGTATTTCATTTCAAAAATGCCGAGATTCTGGAAAAAATCATCAAAAAAATTTATATTGACCATATGTCTACTACAGCGTCATCTACCGGTCAGAATCATACATACAAACTATTATCAAGACAAACTACACATACATTTTAATTTCAGTGATATCGCTCTGGGAATGCGAATTTTTCAAATAACTTGACCACTTCGCAATTTATCGCGGTGAAAATAATTCTAAAACACAAATGACCCCAATCTGAATATATTGTTCAATTTTCAGCCCATTCGCTTTTATGGTTTCGGAGATCATGCGTTATTAACAAACGTACAAAGGATTTTATATATAAAGAAGAAGAAGATATAAATATGTACTTTAGTACGAGATCATTAAAACTTTTTATAATAAAATACGTACGAGTTAAAAATTTAATCTTCGATTTCTTGAAAGAAATATATCAATTATTTCAATCTCAGCAGAAATGTGTGGCTGTTCCGTCAGTCCAGTGAATCATCAAAACAGTGACGACCAGAGAGAGCCAGAGTAAAATAAATTTTACTGAGCAACAGAGCGTAGGCCAGTGCTACCATGTAAGTGCCTGTTTTTCAGACTCCTAAAACGATAAATTGTCTGGCTAGAACCAATCAAAAAATCGCGAAGCATGCACCTTTCATATTTTTAGTTGTTATTACTTTTACTGTTACCATTTTTTATACCCTCACTTTAGTGTGATTTAGCTTTTATATTGCTTGTTTTTTTTTTAACTGCCTTCCCAATATTTTTCGTGTTTTATTTTTCGTTTGAGTGATTTTATGACTATGTTTAAAACATTTCGGGGGGACCACTGAGGCTTTCTCTATACTAGGGTCGACCACTGAGGTTTTCTAAAAGGTGGTCCAACCATAATGCACGATGTTAATTGTGACGCACACGTGGCGAGCCATGGCGAGCATTTGGCCGATATTTGTTTCACACGTAATTATCATAGATCCTTCTATCATAATAAAAAAAATATTAAGATATTTCTCTTTTATTTACAATAAACGTCGTTCGTTTAATACGAACCCTGTACTAAACATACTAGATTCGACCATTGAGAATTTCCTATAAACTGCATTTGATTAGTGAGGTTCTCCCACTTAGCAAAGTCCACCCCAGACGTCTTTCTATGTACCAGCGTCGACCACTAAGGACTTCCTCTTCTGTGAAGTAAAGCAGTAAGGTCTTCTGGATAGTCGGTTCAACAACTAAGGTTTTCTTGTATACAAGAGTCGACCACTGAAATCTTCACCTATACAAGAGTCGACCATTGTAATCATCATCTCTACTAGAGTCGACCACTTTGTTTGTCATAGCTACAATTGTCCGTCACAGTTATTTTCCTCTTTATTGTACTTGACCACCACGATCTTCTTCTATTATAGACCACTGGGGTCGTCCTCTATAATAGATTCGATAACTGTGTTCGTTCTCTAGTATTGACCACTTGGATCGTCCTCTAAAATAGATTTGACCGTCAATATTATACTTGACCACTGTGTGTTCTTCTCTGTACTATACTTGACCACTGTGTGTTCTTCTCTATACTTTACTGCCCTTCTAAGAAAGAAAGTCGTATCTCCCTTTCAGTAGTTTTGAGATATTTAGATATTACGTTTTATAACTTTCGCGCCTTTTATTTTTATGTTTATGTTAGGAAAATAAATTGGTCTACGTGAGCTGTTATAACCGGCTGCCACCCCATCTACCTAACCTAAAGGCGCGAAAGTTTTAAAACGTTAAAGCTAAATATCTAAAAACTACTGAAATTGAGATACGACTTTCTTTCTTAGGAGGGCAGTGTACTTAACCAAGTGGCCACAGTCTGTGAGTTTTTCTCTATAATAGACTCGACCACTATCATAGTCCTCTATTCCAGAGACGCCCACTAGTGGTCCTGCATAAAGCTCTTTGTGTTTTTGTAAATCTGTTGAGGTGGTTAGCATAGCTGCCATGACCACTAGACCTCTGTGAGTGGTAGACATAAAATTCAGCACGATTATATTATACTCACATTTTAACTTATGAGATAACATCTGGGTTTATTAACCTTTATTACTTTCGTCCCAACACATCTGCCATCACTGAATATTCTTGCTTCTTCAGGTACTTGTTTTAACATTCTGCTCGGAGAGGCTTTAAATGTAGCAGTCGTTCAACAATTAGGTTCTATAAGAATGGATCAAGTAGTGAAATCTGGGGTACACCCACTGTTACTAAACTTTGTTTCAATCTATAATCTTTTTCCGTTTAAAATTCAATCATCGTATTTGTAAAAACAGAACATTTTTGCTTACTTCTTTCCGCATGAGTCCGGTATGAACGATGACGGATTTTCTAATGGTATATACTAGATATTGTTTTTTTCAGATACTGGTTGAATGTACTTCGAAATACATAGATCCGACCAAAGTTTCCATACTATGGCAAAAATTTCGTGTGGGATTTCGTTACCTACGTTAATTTACTGTTCGAACTACTTAGTTATTTCAGTGCTAGAGGATGAGTTATAATCTCTTTGGGAAAAGTGGTGTAGGAGCAGCTTGGATTCTTTATTCCAGAACTTTATTTGGATTTTAAGCTTTTTAATAATAATCATGTATTGAAGTCATCATGGATTGTTCTCAAGATCTTTGCATAGTGAATCCCTTGCTTATTTCTTTGAACACCGATACCAAATCTCAGATTTTTTCAAGATCACATTTAGATTTCTATTGATTTTGGGTCGAATTTATTTTTTCAATTTTTTTCAGGATTCCACCAGTAGACTTGTTTTCGATATTTAAAGACTGTCTTTGTTTTTGACATCCCGGAGTCGCAGAATTGTTTCAGTATGTCTATAAGTTATTAAGAGGCGGTGTTTACGATTGGCTCCTTCTAAGCTGTACTCTGGATTTAACGCCTTACAGTATTACTATGCACCTTTCCACATTTATTTTTCATGTGTTTCATAATTTAATGTTCATCAGAACATATTGGTGATCACTTGTAGGTTTAGGTAGGGTTTTTACCAGCTCATATAGACCAATTTAGGTTCACAGTATTACCACGGGCTCAGATGCCCCTCATCGAAACCAACCTGTTTGATATACAAAGTTATCAATAGTACGAATGGATCAATACTTATATGCAAATTCTTGGAGAATTGTTAATGTCCGGGATATCCCTAGCCTTTGAGTTATATCAAGACCTAAGTTCTTTACAGGATACTCCGAAGCCAACCTTATCATCAATCTTCGAACCATCTGTGTATTAGTGGAGATGTTTTTTGTTCTGTTATTCTGTACCTCCTCATTGATAGACAATTTAATTTTAATGACCCTATGGTTGCAACTTCTTTCACCACAATGTCAATCGGCAGTATATAAATTAGGGCTAGTAGAGACTCGGTATAGTCCTCTAATATCTGCATAGGCAGGCAATTCGCTGAAACTTTCATAAATGATTGGTAAATTATTTATTTTTTACTTATCAGTTGCCGACCACCACACCACACAATGTCGTACAATAGTGTTGGGCGGACTTCTGCTATATATATCCAATGAATTTATCTCTATACCAGAGTCGACCAATGAGTGTTCATCTCTGTACTAGGGTCAACCACTATATGTTCATCATATTGTGATATTTTTCTATACTAGATTCGACTACAGTGTGATCTTTCTATATACATACGTACTATAGAGTTTGACCACTGTGGGTTCATACTTTCAGTATTAATTAAGAAATAGTTGTCTTTAAATGCTTTACGAGTATATAGGATTTTAACACAGAAACAAATTATAGATACAAATGAATACAGTAAATAAGAGTTATACATATATATTTTTGTAATCCGATAAAAAGTTACATTGGTGTTTAAAGCTCATTTTAGTTTTATAAGCCATCGCCGTTTAACTAAATTTAATAGCCAAAACGTTAGACATCAGCATTTGTGTAATCCTGTCAATTTTGGCCTTTCTATGGCTTATTGCCGATAACCTAGTAGTTAATACTTTATTCCATTTTTTCAAAATATTCCCATTAAATTTTAGTAGAATTATTGTTAAATCTGTATTGAGTTTTCATGAAACTCGAAGCACAGCCTCAACAGCCAACAGCGATAGCTAGGGATGCGGAAGATCATACACATACACAACTATGCATGGACACATTCACACCTTCCTGAATACATGTGATTCTACTGGTTTTGGTGTATATGTATGTCTGTGTGTGCGTTTCTCTATTGCAGTGTTATTGTTCCTCTTCTCCGGAGTGTGCTAAGCTCACATTTCCGTTTTATATGTGACACATTAAATTTGAAATCGTTTTCGTTCAATTAAATTTTTCCAACGCCATGACCTGACCATGTGAACATTTCGTTTAAAAATAGATTGCATTTTACCACACCATTCTATGGAAATTAATTAGGTTACTCCCTACACTCTCCCACTTCAAAATCTTGCATAGCCAGTACATGCAGAGAAGTGGTCATTGCCAAATAAATGAAAATTCAATTTTGTGGGAAATTTAAATTGACCGATACATTAAAATCGTTATATATATATATTTTATTATATATAGTTATTTATTAAGGAAAAAGGTGGATATTTTGTTTGTGATTGTTTGTGTGTGAAAGATAAAATCTTTGTGCGATATTTGTTAATGTTCAGGTGGAAAACGCTATTTCTATAGCGCTTAGATGCAATATCGGTGATATATATGTGGGAATAGTACTGTGGTATAGTAACCTTATTTTATTGTAGAAACTGTTTTATAATATTGGATTGCTTTGATTTTATTTTATTCGTTGTATATGTTTTATTTGTCATTTGGTGAAACTTAAAAAATTAGTCTTGAAAAACATTTCTGAATTAAAGACACTAATTTTATAATTCCTTTACAATTATTTTTACATTTTTGGGGGCTCAACCAATGAGTGTCGACCAATGAGTGTTCATCTCTGTACTAGGGTCAACCACTATATGTTCATCATATTGTGATATTTTTCTATACTAGATTCGACTACAGTGTGATCTTTCTATATACATACGTACTATAGAGTTTGACCACTGTGGGTTCATACTTTCAGTATTAATTAAGAAATAGTTGTCTTTAAATGCTTTACGAGTATATAGGATTTTAACACAGAAACAAATTATAGATACAAATGAATACAGTAAATAAGAGTTATACATATATATTTTTGTAATCCGATAAAAAGTTACATTGGTGTTTAAAGCTCATTTTAGTTTTATAAGCCATCGCCGTTTAACTAAATTTAATAGCCAAAACGTTAGACATCAGCATTTGTGTAATCCTGTCAATTTTGGCCTTTCTATGGCTTATTGCCGATAACCTAGTAGTTAATACTTTATTCCATTTTTTCAAAATATTCCCATTAAATTTTAGTAGAATTATTGTTAAATCTGTATTGAGTTTTCATGAAACTCGAAGCACAGCCTCAACAGCCAACAGCGATAGCTAGGGATGCGGAAGATCATACACATACACAACTATGCATGGACACATTCACACCTTCCTGAATACATGTGATTCTACTGGTTTTGGTGTATATGTATGTCTGTGTGTGCGTTTCTCTATTGCAGTGTTATTGTTCCTCTTCTCCGGAGTGTGCTAAGCTCACATTTCCGTTTTATATGTGACACATTAAATTTGAAATCGTTTTCGTTCAATTAAATTTTTCCAACGCCATGACCTGACCATGTGAACATTTCGTTTAAAAATAGATTGCATTTTACCACACCATTCTATGGAAATTAATTAGGTTACTCCCTACACTCTCCCACTTCAAAATCTTGCATAGCCAGTACATGCAGAGAAGTGGTCATTGCCAAATAAATGAAAATTCAATTTTGTGGGAAATTTAAATTGACCGATACATTAAAATCGTTATATATATATATTTTATTATATATAGTTATTTATTAAGGAAAAAGGTGGATATTTTGTTTGTGATTGTTTGTGTGTGAAAGATAAAATCTTTGTGCGATATTTGTTAATGTTCAGGTGGAAAACGCTATTTCTATAGCGCTTAGATGCAATATCGGTGATATATATGTGGGAATAGTACTGTGGTATAGTAACCTTATTTTATTGTAGAAACTGTTTTATAATATTGGATTGCTTTGATTTTATTTTATTCGTTGTATATGTTTTATTTGTCATTTGGTGAAACTTAAAAAATTAGTCTTGAAAAACATTTCTGAATTAAAGACACTAATTTTATAATTCCTTTACAATTATTTTTACATTTTTGGGGGCTCAACCCAAAAATTTGAGATATTGAGCATAAGAATCCTATAGACGCAAAAAGTATCTGAAGCCGAGCGAATACTTCGGATGATGTAAAAGACGAAATTAGACGAAAATTTAGACGAAATTTTAGACCAAATCAAGGAAGCGAAAATGAACGAAGAAGATGTAAAATTTCCAGATGCTGTAGAAGGCATTCTTATAATATCGAATGTTGATAAAATGACAATAGTCCACCTAAGAGAGGAATTGGAAAAACGAGATGCTCCCACAACTGGTTCGAAGGCGGTGTTAAAATTTCGTCTGATGGAGCTGATATCTGGTGAGTTCATATTGAGGATGCTGTAATCCATGTCGAAACAATCCCCGACAATTTCAATGGTGCATGTTCATCAATGACTAAGGTTCAATCGTTGTCGTGTGGTGCTAGTGGTGGCCTTATACTATCCTTGAAAGATGTTGATGGTATGGTGGAAGTCTTTGATGGTGAAGACAAGAGTAATCTAGTCGAAGTATGGGCTTCAGCAGTGGATGATATGGTAGCATTGCTTAATTTGTCCGATCGGGAAGCCTACATATATGGTAAGCGACAATTACGTGGTGCTGCAAAATCATTTATGTCCAGAAGACGAAATATATTTTCGTGGGTTCAACTGAAGGCGACAATGATCGCTGAATTCAAGACGGCGGTGAACAGCAGGGATATCCACGAACTACTACGTACCAGGAAAATGTGTCCGAAAGAATCTTGGAGAACTAATTTATACAACATGCGAGATCTTGCGTCAACAATAAATTTGGAAACATCCACTACAATAAGTTACATAGTGGACGGTGTTGATGACACGTCTATGTATAAAATAATATTATATGGAGCAACAACCTTCAAGGAACTGAAAAATAAGTTCATTGAATATGAGAGGATAACTTAAAAAATTAGTCTTGAAAAACATTTCTGAAATAAAGACACAAAATTTTATAATTCCTTTACAATTATCTTATACTAGCTTTAACCCGGTGCGCTTCGCAGCCCCCTCTTTTATTTATTTTCTGTGTAGGGTGCTGTAAAATAGTTATACCTAGTTCTTTCAAAATGACATGATTATTACATATGGTGCAAAATGAAGAAGATTTGATTACTTTTATATATAAAATACGAACCCTCGTTTCATTTCTAGTTTATGTTCCAAGAGTTACCCTGACATCATGGTACAATATATCCCTTTTCCCACAGTACCTCTGGACGTTGAAAAACTATTTTTTTTGGTTCATACGTTAGCAACTTTCCCCTTGTTTATGTTCCAATACCTACATTCACACCCTGGTACAATATAAAACCATGTTTGTCCCACATTTTCTACCCACTGTACTAAAGGTACGCTATATTTAACCTTTTGGGTCCACTGAATCAAATTTAACACCTTTTTGTCCTACTATATTTTGTCCACTATATTTAACCATTTTTGCCCCACTGTACCATAGTTAACACATTTTCGCCCCACTGTACCATACTTAACCCATTTTGTTCCACGTTACCATATTTTACTATTTGTGCCCACTGTAACCATTTTTGTCATACTGTACCATTATTAACCATTTGTGTCCCACTGTACCATTCTACCGCATTTTCCCCCACTGTTCCATAGTTAAAGCTTTTTGTCCCACTGTACCATATTTAACTAATTGTGCCCCACTGTGTCATATTAAACCCTTTGTTTCACTGTACCATGTTTAACAGTTTTTGCCCCACAGTACCATATTTAACCCTCTTTGCTCCACTGTACAATATTTAACAAAGTTATGCCCCACTGTACTGTATAGTTAACCATTTTTGTCACACTATACCATATTTAACCTTTTTTGCCCCACTGTATCATAGTAAATAAATGTTTGCCCCACTGTACCATTTTTAACCCATTTTGTTACACGTTACCATATTTTACTTTTTGTGCCCACCGTAACCATTTTTGTCATACTGTACCATATTTAACCATTTGTGTCCCACTGTACCATAGCTAACACATTTTTTCCCGCTGTTCCATTGTTAAAGCTTTTTTCCCCACTGTACCATATTTCACCCATTTTGTCCCACGGTACCATATTCAACTAATTGTACCCCACTGTACCATAGTTAACCCTTTATGCCCCACTGTGTCATATTAAACGCTTTGTCTCACTGTACCATATTTAACAGTTTTTGCCCCACTGTACCATATTTAACCCTCTGTGCTCCACTGTACAATATTTAACACAGTTATGCCCCACTGTACTGTATAGTTAACCATTGTGCCCCGAAAACTACGAATACAAAAACAAACTTAATACTCCGATCAGTTGTCATAAAGACACCCCTCGCTTCAATTTTCACCATTCTAATATTAGGTTTTAAATTTGGCGTTGGTACCATATTTATACCTTTCTGTCCCACTGTGCCTCTAAATTTTTAAAAAAAAATCACTCCTTGTTCTTGTTTACGTCCTAAGAACTACTCTCACACCAAATTACCATATTTATACCTTTCTGTCCCACTGTGCCTCTAAATTTTTAAAAAAAATCTCTCCTTGTTCTTGTTTACGTCCTAAGAACTACTCTCACACCAAATTTCACGATTCTAGGTCTTGCCATTTGGCTGTTGTACCACATTTTTCCCTTTTAACCCCACTGTGTACGTAAATGTTCGAAGTTCGAAAAATTCTGTCAATTTCAGAGACTACCTCATAAGAGCTACCCTCACACCAAATTTCACGATTCTAGCTCTTGCCATTTGAATTTGGCTGTTGTACTACATTTATCCCATTTTCCCCTTTTTACCCCACTGTGTTCGTAAATTTTCGAATTACGAAAAATCCTGTCAATTTCAGAGTCTACCTCATAAGGTCTACCATCACACAATATTTCACGATTCTAGCTCTTGCCATTTGGATTTGGCTGATGTACCACATTTATCACTTTTTACCCCACTGTGTGCGTAAATGTTCGAATTTCAAAAAATCCTGCCAATTTCTGAGTCTACGTCCTAAGGGCTACCCTCATACCAAATTTCAAGATTCTAGCTCATTTCGTTTAGATTTGGCGGTGGTACCATATTTATCACTTTTTGCCCTATTGTGCGGCTAATAGTACGAATTTCGAAAAATCCCGCCTTATTGCTCGTCTACGTCCCAAGGTCTACCCTCCCACCAAATTTCATGATTCTAGCTTCAGCCGTTTGGCCTGGGCGATGATCAGTCAGTCAATCAGTCAGTCAGTCAGCCAGTCACGCAACAATTTTATATATATAGATGAAGGCTATATCTATCTGAACCGATTTTTTCGAACTTAGCTATCTTCATTTCTGTCTCAAGAAATTCATCTCTGCTAAATTGTATACTGATCGAACTTAAAAGAAAGATTCTGTAGTAGGTTGATAGCAAATCGGGAGGAAAATATATATTGGGGCTGAATAAGTATATGTACATCTGAACCGATTTATTTCAAATTTGGCAGTGATTATTTCTAAAAAAATAAACTCTTGTGTGCCATATTTGGTAATGTTTAGATGGAAAATACGATTTCTATAGGGCATAGATACCAAATCGGAGATTAATATACAGGTTGGCTGATGAATATTGCTACATTAAGAAACTCAAATAACTTTTTTTCACTGTATGGAATTCAGTTTTCTTTTATTCATGTTAAAGCTCATTAAATTTAATTAAATATAGCTTATTTAGTTTTAACCAGTAAGGAAAGGCTGAAAGTCGGGCGGGGCCGACTATATAATACCCTACACCTCCCTAACAATGCGATAAGGGTCATTGCCATAATAATTTGGAATAATTGATAAATGAGTAGAAACATATTATCTAATTCTGAAACGATATTCGCTAAATTAAGCACTATTCGTTCCTAAATTGAAAAACATCTTTCTGGAAAATTTTAATGATCGGAAGTAAAATACAACTTCTTTCTATAGCGGTTTGATACCAAATCAGGAGGAACATATATATGGAGCTTTAATATGAACCGATCTTCCCTGAATACCCATTCATGTAAAAAGACCACCTTCTGTCGAATTTCGTACTGATCGGATATAAAATACAGTCTCTACATCGCTTACATGTCAAATCGGGGTAACATATATATGGGAGCTATATCTAAATCTGAACCGATTCCGAATTTGGCAGTATTCCTTCATGTAATAAGAAACCTCTTTCTGCCGACTTTCGCACTGATCGGATATAAAATAACATTTTTACAGCGCTTATATGTCAAATCAGGGGTAACGTATATATGGGGGCTATATCTAAATCTGAACCGATTGCTTCCAAATTTAACAGTGTTTATTCATATAATAAGAAACCTCTTTCTGCCAAATTTCATGCTGATCGGATATAAAATACATTTTTTAAAGCGCTTACCCAGCAAAATCTTGGTAAGTACCTGTCATTATTCCCTGCATTACCAAATAATGACATCTCGTTATTCGCTGCATTACTTTCGGCTTATTAATAATGACTTACCAATAACAACAGAAGTAAGTGATTTTTTTGCTATCAAAATCATTTTGGTAATTTTTGATATAATGCAATTTGGCTATATGTAGGTTATTGTACAAGATTTATTTATTTTGCAGCATGTTTTCAAATAATACGTGCAGGTTTGATACCATAAATATTTACGTATATCGTATAATGTTAGACCGTTGAAGAATGGGTTCAAAAATTCGAATCTGACATGATGAAATTGTTTGTTTCGAGAAAAATGCGCGACAATATGCAAAAAATCACTTTAAATGGCCATTTCTACATATCTAATACTTATTTTATAACTTATTGGTAATGCATTATTCAAGTACTTAAAATCGTGAAAATATAAGCACATATTTATGTGGTATGCCGATCCTACAAATAAGTACTTATTATGCTACTTTATTGTATGCTTTTGGGAAGTACTTTCCTCCAATGACATCCCCATGTTAAAATAATGAGAAAAGTGGCTAAATAATAAGTACTTACCATTATCGAACTTTGCTTACTCGTCGGATTATTTGGTAATGAGAAATTTTGCTGGGTACATGTGAAATCGGGGGTAACATATATATGGGGGCTATATCTAAATCTGAACCGATTTTCTCCGAATTTAGCAGTATTCCTTCATGTAATAAGAAACCTCTCTTTGCAGAATTTCGCACTGATCGGATATAAAATAACATTTTTACAGCGCTTACATGTCAAATCGGGGGTTACGTATATATGGGGGCTATATCTAAATCAGAACCGATTTCTTCCAAATTTAGCAGTGTTCATTCATATAATAAGAAACCTCTTTCTGCCGAATATCATGCTGATCGGATATAAAATAAAGTTTTTACAGCGCTTACATGTCAAATCGGGGTAACATATATATGGGGGCTATATCTAAATCTGAACCGATTTTAACCAAATTCAATAGGGATCGTCCCTGGGCCAAAAAAAAAGATATGTGTAAAGTTTCGTCGTGATCGGACCATAATTGCGACCTGTACTTTGATTACAAAAATACATGCACAGACGGACAGACAGACGGACATAGCTAAATCAACTCAGAAAGTGATTCTAAGTCGATCGGTATAATAAACGATGGGTCTATTTCTTCTCCTTTTGGGTGTTACAAACAAATGCACAAAGTTATAAAACCCTGTACCACAGTGTGGTGTAGAGTATAAAAATAATGGAATTTAAATGCCCCCCCCCCTGCTCGTTGATGCATGTGCGGCATCTTACCAAAAAGTTGTTTATTACTGCTTGGAGAGTTGAGACGGGAATAGCCGCAATTGTTTCTCGAATGGATTGCTTTAGTTCATTCAAATTTGTTTGTTTTGCTTTGTAGACTTCCTGTTTGCAATAACCCCACAAGAAAAAGTCAGGTGCTGTGCGGTCAGGCGACCTGGGGGGCCAACGGAATGTGGAGTTTCTGGATATCAGCTTATTGGGAAATTTTCGCCGTAATTCTGTCATAACAAGCCGGGCTATGCTGAAACCACACAGAGTTGAAAGAAATTCTCATTCGGCGTAATTCTTGATAGAAAAATTCTCTCAACATGCTCAAGTAACGGCCTCCAGTAACTGTAACAGTGTGACCGTTTTCTTCGAAGAAGTAGGGCCCGACAATGCAGCGTGATGAAACTGCACACCACACTGTGACACGAAGTGGATGCAATTCCGTCTCATGGAGTATCTGTGGGCTCTATGAAATAACCCCCCAATGAAATAACCCCCCAAATCGAAAATGAAATAAGTCCCCAAATTTGGGGATTTATTTCATTATGATATAAATCCCCAATTTCGATAATGAAATAAATCCCCACAGAATGAATTTAATCCCCAAAAAGAAAATGAAATAAATCCCCAATTTTGGGGACTTATTTCATAATGAAATAAAATCCAAATTTTATAGTGAAATAACTCCCCAATTTTTTTATTAATTTTTTTTCAATAATAAATTTAAGTATAAACTTGCATGGAATCTTCAACAATACCACGACAATAAGGACAATTATAATTTTGCGAACCATTTGCAATAGAATCAGCAAGTAGTTTGGTATTGCAAAGTCGCAAATCTTCAGATGTTTGCAAGGCAAAAGAACAATGTTCGGTGGTTTTTCTCTACATACAACACATTCATTTTCATTACAAGATGACTTGTAGAATTCTTCTTCGGATTCATCATCACTTGATGCTTCTTCTTTGAAGATATCAGGGATCATATCCACACATATGTCGTTTTTCCCGCAAACCATGCGCGATAGAAAGGTGGCAACCGTAATTTTGCCCTGGTCTAATAAAATAGTATTTTCGGAGATTACCCTATTTCTTTCGATGGTGGTTCTTTTCTTCCTTTTTGGTAAACTTACACCAGCTTCACACAGCATAGCAAGGTGTCTGCTTTTAAAGTATTCTTCGTTACGGATAACGCGCACAAACTTGAAAAAGTGCCCTTTTTTCTCAAGCGACCGTCCGAGAACACCATTGTAGGCTTCAACCGCAGATGTCGTCCTAGTAATTTGGTTATGGACACTAAAATTCTTGCAGCCCACCTAGTCCGCAATGATAGAAAAAATGCATCGAAGTTATTTTATGAAATACATATGTGTGTAAAACAAACATTACCTTCTGCATCCAGTGGCTTTCAAAATATTTTAGAAATGGCGTGAATACGCCTTGACTATCAAGTAATGCAATCTGTGATCTCATTTCATTGAATGCATCTCGCACTAAATGTGATGGCAACAAAGGCAGAGCCAGTATTTTATGATAGTGCAATGATGCACTTTTTGAAGACCGTATGAACTGAAGCAGTTCGTGTCGCTTTGTCATATTTCGTCTTACGGCTTGACAAAAATGGAACCTTGAACAGAAGAACATTGTTGCAATTTTAAGAAAATTTTAAAAAATGTGGAATCAATGTAAGTCATTACGAAGCTATTCTTTGATGAGCACCCGAAGATGTATGTTTGTTCGGTCTTTAACGGAAATGTTGCGCAATGATTGTGGTGTTGAAAAGGTTGGCGCAAGTAAGGATATGTTTGTTTGAGGGAAAATTGGTATAAAATTAAAAAATTCGCGCGAATTTTTTAATTTTATACCAATTTTCCCTCAAACAAACATATCCTTACTTGCGCCAACCTTTTCAACACCACAATCATTGCGCAACATTTCCGTTAAAGACCGAACAAACATACATCTTCGGGTGCTCATCAAACAATTTAGTTATTATACTTACCAACACCCAAGCAGTTTCGTTTGTGGATAAACAGAATTTATGGCCTTTCTCATTCCATGTTCGTAATCTGTTACGAAGATTGATGGGCTTAAATCGAAAATGTTTTCTTTTATGTAAGACATCATTGCGTTGTATGCGTCGAATGTTTTTTTGTCCATTAAAACAAAAAATATGGGAAAAATCTGCAATAAAAATAGTTAATAACTTTTTTTAATATGAACTGGATTTAATCAGTACCTCCTCGAACTGTTCAATATAAATCACAAGGAGCTGCTTAAAACATCCTTGTGGAACAATTTTAAAAGTTGCGTCCATCAAATAGGTTCTGCGCTCCGGTTGAACATTTTCCTTAATTAAATTCGTAGTCTTCAGTGAAGAAAATATACAAAAAGAATATTTCTCCTCCATAATACATGCGGTGAAAAATGGCAGTGGGTCTTTCTCATCTTTACTTAATCCGTATGATTCCCAAATATTTTCAAAATTAAAGGCTTCAACCACTTGCAAAGGAGTTTTTGGCGAAGTAACCAGACTTTTACTTACAATATACTGTAAGCCCCTCTTTATTTTAGGAAATGAAAGGTTTTGCGTATCTTCTTGATTGCTGTTTCAAAGTTATTCACCGTTTATTAAAATTTTTCGAATCCATAATATTTTACTTACTATTCAATGGTCCTACGAAAAGAATCTCTAATAGAGCTGATTGACGTATTACCTCCTCCTAAAACGTTGGCGGAGTTTTGACAATCATCTTTAATTTTTTTTAAAGCTTTCAACTCCTTGTAAGCTCCTTCTTCGTTCTCATGATTGTGCTCGACATACTTTTTGGGCAAAGTACATTTATCGCCGGGAATCAAATTAATTCTTGCCTTACAGGTTTTCACTCGGCACTCATACTTAATAATATTATTATAAATTGATTTTTTTTGGTAAATCATTTTTTGTTCTATAACGTACAGCAATTCACTATTACGTCTATTGCCGGCAATAATTTCGTAATTCATTTTGATTTTCAATTTGAACACCTTGAAGTCTTTTAACAAACTGATTAGCTGGTACATTGTTACTTTAAGAAGTAGTCAATGCAATCATAATTTCTAATGATCCCTAAATTCGGTCACAGTTTCAGTTCATCCCATTATACACGTAAAAGAATATTTACTCAGAATTATTAATTAATATTATTATTAATAAAAATTATTATTAACATAAAAAAATATTATTCTACCTCATGTTTCTTTTGTAGACAAAACAAATGTATAGTCTGAGAAAACGGGTTAGCTGTCACTAATTTCAGTCTTTTGTGACTATAAATTTTCTTCCAGTGCAGCAAATAGTCTTTACAGTAATTGCACATGTAACGAGTACAGTAATTTTTCTGCATTGCACTCTAATTTTTATTTTTTGTTATTTTTTAAAAATGAAATAACTCCCCAAATCAAAAATTGGGGATTTATTTCATTTCAAATAATTGGGGACTTATTTCATTATGAAATAACTCCCCAAAAAAAAAATGAAATAACTCCCCAAAAAGTGAAACAAACCCCCAAACATAGTTGTTGTTGTTTTCTGTACAAATTTTTGGGGACTTATTTCATTTTGGATTTGGGGGGTTATTTCATTGGGGGGTTATTTCATAGAGCCGTATCTGTGGGTTGGAAGCAATTTTGTTTGTTTATATTGCCGTTTAAATCGAAATGGGCCTCGTCAGACATAAAAAGACAGTTCAACATATTTCCGCCCTCTTCCACCATTTGAAGCATCTTCTGGCAAAATTCCAAGCGAATCGGGAAGTCTGCTGAGTTCACTTTATTGGCCATTTGAATTTTATATGGGAATAACTCCAAATCTTTGTGCATAATTGACTGCAATGACTGTCTGCTTATACCCATTTGAGCAGATAAGGTTCTTGTCGAAACTCTTGGATTGTTTTGTATGGCATCAGCTACAGCAGCGATTGTTTCCTCCGTCCGAACTGAAGGGTTTCGATGGTAAGGTCTTCTGTTGACTGTCCCATGCTCGGAAAAATTGTTAACAAGTCTCTTTATGGTCCATCTGCTCGGAGGATTGCCGCCAAACGTGCCCCTATACTCTCTTTGAACCGAAACTACGGACTTCAGTGCATAATAGCGGCGGGCAATCCAAATTCTTGTTTCAGTGTCCCAGTTATCCGTTTTTGTTAAATCTAAAAATCAATCTGCAAAATAAAAAAAAAATTAACCAGATTCATTAAATAGATGTTATTAATTTTTTTTGGTAGCAGCTTTCATCAGCCACCCTGTATATGGCGACTGAAATCCAAAAGTTTTAGACAGTAAAGGAGTGACCTAAGACCCCAAGTATGTTGGTGGAAATTCGATTTGGGTTATTTTAAGTCATTTGAGCAATGTCCGTCCGTACTTCTGTCTGTGGTTCGTGTGTCTGTCTGCTGCCTCCTGCGCACTATTACTCTCAAAAGGAGTAAACGATTGACTTACAATTTGGTGTGCGGTAATATTTTTCTCCATCTCTGGATAAGTTCGTATTTGTTTTCCGGGGCCGAACTTCCGGCCTTCGGGGGTGTTATCGCAGGGTGTTATCTAGTGTTATCGCAAGTTTAGCTTATATTGCCAGATGTGGCGTATAAGTTACATTGTCAAGAAATCTGCATAAAACGTATACCCCACATAATACCAAAAGTATTGTTCAAATATAACGAATTTGTTTATTATTTGTTGAGCAAATTACAATATTTTGTGTACGAGGTATGTTAAAAAAATATCGCGAATTTTGTATTTTTTCAAAAGTATTTATTTATTCATGAATATATATTTTGTCCCCTTCAAAGTAATTCCCCTCGGATATAATACACTTCTGCCAAAGTTTTTTTCCAATCCTCGAAGCACTTCAAATAATCATTTTTTGTGATCTTGTTCAGCTCCTCCTTCGATGCCGTCTTTATCTCCTCAATCGTGTCGTAGCGTCGTCCTTTCATGGGCCTTTTCAGTTTTGGGAACAAAAAATAGTCACAGCGGGCTAGGTCAGGGGAATACGGTGTCTGCGGCACCATTACTGTGTTGTTTTTGGCCAAATATTCGCGCACAAGCAACGTTTTGTGTGCAGGGGCGTTATTATGGTGCAAAAGCCCGTTTTTGTTCTTTCACAAATCCGGACGTTTTTGGCGGATTGCTTCGCGCAATTTGCGCATAACTTGCAGGTAATATTATTTATTGACCGTACTACTCTGTGGCAAGAACTCATAATGCACCACGCCCCTGCAATCAAAGAAAACTGTGATGTTCGCATCTTCTTGGCCCTCTAAGAACATTTTGTACCACCGATAAACGTTGCTTTGGTCCAAGGTAGCTTCACCATATGCCACAGTCAACATTCGGAATGCGTCAGCGCACTTTATTTTGTTTTTCACGACAAATTAAAACACATCCAAGCACAACAGCTGTCAAAAATTAACTAAACATTCAAAATGGCGACCTTGTCAGCATAAGTAAGGGACATGAGTACCAACATAACGCTACAAAAATATCAAAAATCAAATACACGTAGCCCGCAGAAATTAAAAATTCGCGATATTTTTTGAAGATACCTCGTACATTGCAGATAAATAAGCAGTAAAATTGTTTTTTTGCATTTTTTCAAAATCCTTCCATAGGTTTCATTCATACGCAATTAATAGCAAATTCGCCAAATTCTATTCGAATGCGAGATATTCCCACAAATAAAGTAAACTCATATTATTCTTATGGAACACAGTTTTGTGTATGCGTAGCATAGTGGAAGTTTTGATATTGCCGCCTTACAAGGCTCCCCGCCAGTTCAAGTTTTGTGACTGATCGATATAAATTTGAATAATGGTACAATTTATTTATTTTAAAAAATATTTTTATATTAAGTGTTGTTGTTATTTATTGTTGGTCTGTGCTTTTGTTATTCAGTCAGAATTCATTTGGTTCGAGACCATATGTTTCAGTTACTTTCTGTCTATTGCAGAAAAGTAATAGAAACAAATACAATAATTGGTAGAGTGTTAATTGCTTGGTATAATTGACTGCAGTTTCGATAGACACCACTCTATCATCTTCAGAATTCAGCAGCAATAGTGTATGTCTTTAACTTAAATCAGCTGAAATACTAATGGAAGCAGTAAATTGAATTTAACAAGAACTACTAACCAAACCCGTATTGTGCCGAACAAAGTCAACATACTAATTCAAAATAACAACTGATTCCTTATAGTATTTTAGTTTTTAAACCCAGTTCCAAATTATTATTTTTAACTTTCTAATGATCGACTGAACCACTCGTTGTAAAGGATATTTACAATGGGAGTTTGGTGGCTCCCGAAACAGATCTGTTTATCGAACCGTTACAACCACCCCCATTATATTTCACAGTTCTTCTTCTTTAGTTGAAAAATGGCATTTTCATATATCGAAAACAACAAAAACAATTTTCAGTCTGACTAATTGCAGAAACAAAATATGTAATTTAAAAAATTGAATAAATTTTATGTTTTTCTCATATTTCACAAAAACGAAATAATTCCTTCGTTCTTGTGAGCTACACATTATACTTTTTATTAATATATGCAAAATATATTAATATACATTTAATATATTTAAGCTAAATACTAACATATTTGCACGTGTTTATTATACCATATTTCTCAAAGTATGCATTTTTCTTCAAAGAACGTAGACATAAATGTTATCTTTTCGGCATAACTCATTCACCAATAGCATTGGAAACAAGAATTTATTTAACGTAATAATATCAACCTGAACATTTGTTAGCACATATAGGCATATATGTAAATTTTTTAACACAGGGGTAATGTAAGTTATTTTACCATTTTCTCGCTTTGTGTACAGATTTCGGTGCATAAGTTGATGGAATTAGATAAACCACAAACATAAAAGTTTTTTCCCAAAAAAGTTTGTTATTATCTAAAAAATTTTAGAAGTTATAAGCACATACATTTCAAAATTGTAAAAAAATTCCTAGAAATGTTCATATCTGTATCCATTCTTTTATAAGTTGTGGCCAAACTAATTATTCTGAAGTTACTGGTCAGTTACAAAAAACACGAGGGACACATGGAGGAAGAATTTTGCGAGAGCAATGTTCATGTGAGATCTTTCCGCAAAAAGTTATAGCTCATAACTTTTTGAAATGCGATTTCAAGTGTTTTTTGTTTTTTGACCGCTGTCAGCGCGTAATGAAATAACACTAAAGAAGCGTTTATAGCGGCTTAAAATGCCTATATTTTGTCATAGGCTGATAGAAATGCTAATGTTCTATGATTGTAATTTTAGTATTCCGACTTCCGCTGAAAATTGCATTTTATAAAATTTTTTTTTAAATTAAATTTGGAACCGCCATAGCTTTCGCGGCCTTCGATGTAATTTATTCACAACAATGGTTTTTGCATGTTTATATTTGTATCTTCGTCTGTTGTAAAAGCCGTCGATGTGCTCACAAAAAAAATCTTGAAAAAAATTTACTTCAAAATGAAAAAAATTTGATATTTGCCCATATACTTATATCGATACCTCCATTCTAAACTATTCTAAGTGCAAAAATGTAGTTTTTCAGGAGAGGCGATCAAAGTTTGATGATTTTTTTTAATTTGTGTGAATTTCCTTTGTAATGCAAATCGAATGACCTGTACAGTTTTGAGTATAACTTTTGATTGGGTTGACGGATAAACAACAAATTTTGACTGAGGAGTAAAAACATGCTAAGTCGACTTAGCATGTTTTAGAATGAAGGTATCGATATATATAACAAATGAAAGTATTGTCTGCCAACAAGATATTCAAAGGTTCGTGTATTAATTTGGATCGTAACATAACAAATTTTGATGAATTCAATGATCCAAAAGGTGGAATAAAAACTTTAGTACTAATCGTTTTAAAGTCTTCGTATTCGTCAGTTAATATGACTTTTGTAAAGAAGAAAATAACCATTCAAAATACCTAATTTAAAACATTTTTTTCCAATTCATTTTATGCAAAAAAAATCATTGCTGACCCAACTTAATAAACACATCTCATATACTTTTCTAATATAATCGGAATGTGCACATATTTCATGGCATGTATGTGACGGTGATGGCTTTGGTGACTCTTTGGCATAGCTGACATTCAGGTATGTTAATATAAATAACTATTTAGGGGAGAAGTTTTACTCTTGGCTAAAGCATCGTTCACAAAATGTAATATATATCCATATAAATGTCATTTGTATTGACAGCACGAAGTACACTTCACATTTTGGTATCCTGTCCTGCAATTTACAGGACAATCGCTCAGCAGGATATGTCGCCGCAATCGTTTCATGCTATGGCCATATCTCTAACGATTAATCATATGCACGGGTGGTTATTTAAAGGAGTGAAAGAAACGCCGTCACTGCAAATTGAGTTATGTGAATAGTATTAGGAAATCTACTGGAGAATTTAAACAACAAAACAGGATAAGAGTAAAATTGGATGGATAATTTTTGTGTTCTGCTATATTAGACACTTTAAGAGTAGTTTTTTGAAACAAACAAAGCGTATGAGGAGAGAAAAATCATACCAATTCCGAAGAATTGATCGTTTTATACTGAAGCAGGAAAATGGTGAATATACCTAAACGAAAATTATCTCTGGATTATCCTATTAATACTACACCGTGCCACAAATGTCAACTTTTTTTGTCACCCATGAACGATACTATATATGTATATGTGAATATAGAGACCATTCATACTCAGTTTCATTTCGTGATCGTCTGTTTTTCTTACAGGACTTTTAAAATAACAAAGATATAATAATTAAACCAGTAAGGAAAGGCTAAAGTCGGGCGGTGCCGACTATATAATACCCTACAACACTCTCGTAATATTGAATAACTCTGATATATAAATTTTGTAATTCATGTATAAATTGTTTACATAAATTTACTTTTGGGACATTTTATACTTAAATAATACCCTGTACCACAGTGTGGTGTAGGGTATAAAAACGATTGGATCTAAAGAGCCAAATCGGATGAAACATATATATGGGAGATATAGCTAAATCTTTACCGATTTTCTTCAAATTCGGCAATGTTGTTTCATGAATCAAGAAACTCTACCATTCTAAATTTCAAAACGATTGGATGTAAAATATAGCTTCTATAGAACTAAAGGGCCAAATCGGACGAAACATATATATGGGAGCTATAGCTAAATCTAAACCGATTTTCTTCAAATTCGGTAGCGTTGGTTCATGGATCAAGAAACTCTACCATTCTAAATTTCAAAATGATTGGATGTAAAATACAGCTTTTATAGGACTAAAGGGCCAAATCGGACGAAACATATATATGGGAGCTATACCTAAATCTTAACCGATTTTCTTCAAATTCGGTAGTGTTGGTTCATGGATCAATAAACTCTACCATTCTAAATTGCAAAACGATTGGATGTAAAATACAGATTCTTCAGGACTAAAGAGCAAAATCGGACGAAACATATATATGGGAGCTATAGCTTAATCTTAACCGATTTTCTTCAAATTCGGCAATGTTGGTTCATGGATCAAGAAACTCTACCATTCTAAAGTTCAAAACGATTGGATGTAAAATACAGCTTTTATAGGACTAAATGGCCAAATCGGACGAAACATATATATGGGAGCTATATCTAAATCTTAACCGATTTTCTTCAAATTTGGTAGTGTTGGTTCATGGATCAAGAAACTCTACCATTCTAAATTTCAAAATGATTGGATGTAAAATACAGCTTCTACAGGACTAAAGAGCAAAATCGGACGAAACATGTATATCGATCATTCCATGTCAAACCGAACACTTTTTTACATCACCATCTCCGATTTCGATGAAACTTTGTAGGATAACTCAACTCTATAAAATATTTGATTTGTAGAAGACGAAAAAAAAACCGAAATTTTTTTGCAAAAGATATGGCCAATTGAAAATAGGTAAAATCAGGAAAAACGTGCCGAGGTAGGAACATTGAAAGTGGTGTAGTGAGAAAACGCATGGCCAGAATTCAAAGAGTGAAGGCTTATTTTAAAGGTAATTGCAATTACTATTTATCTGCGGCTTTGGCTACTGACCGGTACTGACCAAATTTGAACATTTAGTTTTATTTTTCTCCTTCTTTTGTGTTTTTCACCATGAAAACACCAACCTAAAAATTCAGAAAAAATATAGGCATATTCCTTGATCGATAACGGGTTATATTTTTAAAAAAACATTTACGAAATGTAGTCGCCCGAAAAAAGTATTTTTTGAACGAGTGTTCAAAAAATAACATACACACACGTCGTTCAAAAGTAGTGTTTTCTGTCGAACAGCTAGCTGTAAACCATCCATCAATAAATGTCAATGACAATATACGAAAAAGTTTGTGCCTTCGCTTCTTATTATAAATAACAGTTCAGATTTGTATATATTTTTTTTAACAATTCTGTGATTTTCGCGATAACTCCCGATTTCGCTATGAGGCCGCGTAACGATACCTGCTGCAATCCATTTAAAATTGCAAAACATGGAAAGAAGCCTATAAAATGTTTACGTTGGATAAATACATCGAGCGGAAAAATAAGAATTTGTAATAGTTGCCGGTTAAGAATGAACAAAATGCCACTACATGATTGTGAAAGTGATTCAATGAGAAGTTTAACCCTAATCCCTGAAGCAAATAACGCGTACTCATCCGATAGCAGTATTTCATCAGAAGCATCATTAAAAATTTCCAAATTAAATGAATCATTGTTGCTGTTTGGGGATTCACCTATCCACAAAAGAAAAATTGTGCAAAAAAAATATGTCGCTAACAAAAAACGAAAAATAAATAGTCTCATTATAAAGAAATTATTTGATTCATCTGAAAGTGTAAATGAGGGGGATGATATTATATCAAAATTAAAAGAAACATATAAAACAACATTTAATAGAGAGTTAAAAATTAAAATTTTGACATTATTCGCGGACTGGTCGTACAGTCAAATTCAAAGAAATTTCAGCGGTGCAACGAGGCACATGATTTCAGTGGCTAAGAAAGTTGTGAAGGAAAGGGGTTTTCTTGCTTCTCCCAACCCAAAGCCGGGAAAACACCTTACAGATGAAATTGTAAACAAAGTAATTGAGTTTTATGGATCACAGGAAAAAAGCAGAGTTATACCCGGAAAAAAAAACTGCTTTAAAATTGGAAATGAAACTGTTCAAAAAAGACTGGTACTGTGCAACTTAAAGGAAGTCCATGTGTTATTTAAAGAAAAACACCCAGAGGCACAAATACAATTCTCTAAGTTTGCAGAATTGCGACCGAAATACTGTATTCTACCGGGGGCAACTGGAACCCATTCCGTTTATGTGTGCTCTATTCACCAAAACGTAAAACTAATGATTGACGGATCATCTCTTTCAAGACTAACATCTGATAACCTACAAATTGTAACTTATAATGACTGTCTCTCAAAAATAATTTGCAACCCCCCAACACATGATTGTTATCTTCGGCGATGTGATTTGTGTCCTGGTTGTGACAACTTAATTGAACAGCTAAAACAAATTTTTCATGATTGATTCAATTTCATATAAGCAATGGGTCACTACTGATCGATGTGCACTTGAAACTTTGCAATCAAGTACGGACGATTTTTTTGACAAATTCTCCGAAAAGCTGCGTCGTTTGCTGACACATTCCTATGTTGCGAAGGAACAGCATATGTTTTTTAATAAGAAGAAAAAGGAATTGCATCCAGGCGAATGTGTAGTTATTTCTGATTTTTCGGAAAACTATGCTTTTGTTATACAAGATTCAATTCAAGGTGCTCATTGGAATAATGACCAAGTCACAATTCACCCAATGGCAATTTATTACCAAGAAAATGGAGAAGAAAAGTTTACTAACTACGTCGCAATATCTGAATGTTTGAAGCATGACACCGTAGCTGTTAATTTGTTTCAGAATGGCCTTATCTCATTTCTAAAGAACTCTTTGGACAAAGTGGAAAAAATCTTTTATTTCTCTGATGGAGCAAGTGCGCAATACAAAAACAAAAAATATTTTCAAATCTTGTCTTTCATGAAAATGATTTTGGTGTTAAAGCGGAATGGCATTTTTTTGCAACATCCCACGGAAAGGGACCCTGCGACGGTCTAGGAGGAACAATTAAAAGATTATCTGCCCGAGCAAGTTTAACAAATATTAATAATCCTATTAATACTCCTTACATTTTCTTTTCCTGGGTAAAACACAATGTGAAAAATGTAAATACTGAATTCTTTACTATAGAACAATATAATGACAATAATATTAAACTTCAAGAACGATTTAGTAAGGCTACGACTATCCGTGGTACATTAGGTTATCATTCATTCGTTCCAACAGAAAACAAACAAATAACTGTTCAAATTACATCACTCGGTACTGATGCGATCACTACAAATATTTGTGAACTATAGTTACTTTCCTTACTGCTAAAGCTAGATTTTGTATAACAGTTTTGTTACATGTATATTGAAATATTTATTATTTTTTTCCTGTTTTAGCTACAAATAAATACTGTTATTTTTTTATCTCCACTAATAAATATATCCCATAATTTTTGTTTACACTAGAGTTTTTACATTACGTTTTTGTTTCTTCAAGACACTAATAAAACTTCTAACTTTTAATTTGCGTCTTTAGCTAACTGTTCGACCGAAAACACTACTTTTGAACGACGTGTGTGTATGTTATTTTTTGAACACTCGTTCAAAAAATACTTTTTTCGGGCGACTACATATAGTAAATGTTTTTTTAAAAATATAACCCGTTACTTCTCCACGCTGAAATTTTCAGGGTTTGTTTAGAATCGATCAAGGAATATGCCTATATTTTTTCTGAATTTTTAGGTTGGTGTTTTCATGGTGAAAAACACAAAAGAAGGAGAAACATAAAACTAAATGTTCAAATTTGGTCAGTACCGGTCAGTAGCCAAAGCCGCAGATGAATAGTAATTGCAATTACCTTTAAAATAAGCCTTCATTCTTTGAATTATGGCCATGCGTTTTCTCACTACACCACTTTCAATTTTCCTACCTCGGCACGTTTTTCCTGATTTCACCTATTTTCAATTGGCCATATCTTTTGCAAAAAAAATTCGGTTTTTTTTTTCGTCTTCTACAAATCAAATATTTTATAGAGTTGAGTTATCCCACAAAGTTTCATCGAAATCGGAGATGGTGATGTAAAAAAGTGTTCGGTTTGACATGGAATGATCGATATGGGATCTATATTCTAAATTTCAAAACGATCGGATGTAAAATACAGCTTCTATAGGACTAAAGGGCCAAATCGGACGAAACATATATATGGGAGCTATAGCTAAATCTTAACCGATTTTCTTCAAATTCGGCAATGCTGGTTCATGGATCAAGAAACTCTACCATTCTAAATTTCAAAACGATTGGATGTAAAATACAGCTTCTATAGGACTAAAGGGCCAAATCGGACGAAAGATATATATGGGAGCTATATCTAAATCTGAACCGATTTCAACCAAATTCAATAGCGATCTTAACAGCTGGGAAATACTCTAAACTGCAAATTTTCAGAACGATCGGAGTGAAATTGCGACCTGTAGTCGACGAACAACTTTACATGGACAGACGGACGGACGGACGGACATCGTTAAATCGACTCAGCTAGTGATTCTGAGTCGATCGGTATATTTTAAGGTGGGTCTAGCTGTGTTATTTTCAGGTGTTACAAACATCTGCCGTGAAACAAACTTATAATACCCTGTACCACAGTGTGGTGTAGGGTATAATAAATCTACATCTATTATAATACGAATAGCATTATAACCTACGGACTATCCACATAGACAATATTTGGCCCGTGCTCAATTCTGGCGCTATCAAAGTCTTTAATATTTTTGTTGTACTTCTTGTAAGATTGTGGTCAATTTAGCAGTGACCAAAGTAATTTTGATTCGTTAACTGCATTTAAAATTTCTGTAAGAGTTGTTTAATTTTTTCAATACTTTATAAATCTCATAAAGTTATGTGCATATACCGATCTTCGTGTGCCGTCCACCACAATACCGTACAAGTGGTACACATATTCACTGGGCGATTTTAAAAGAGACGCTCGACGCGACCCTAGATCTTTCCTGCAAGGATATAAAGTGATATTGGCCTACCTTAAACGTTCGCGTACATTAAGTATAAATCAGAATTTCCTATCTAGAATTATTTCTAAAAATGTTGCACTTTCTGAAAAGACTAGCTCTGTTCCTTTTAGCCGAGGAGGGTCGCCATGAAATCTGTGTGAATGTTGTTAAAATTCCATTCAATATCAAGAAAGGCCCCCATAGTGAATTCCTTGAAATGTAGGCACGATTTGATAGAGCCCACCAATCAATGTGGAACCGATTCTTTAGACTTTCCCATGTTGTATGCCTGTTGGTTTCAACCCTCGTATATATGCTTCAGCCAAGGCATGGTGTACTTCAACCTATGCAGAATTTCTGTTGGAAAAATGCCATCTGGTGCAGGTGATTTGAATGTTAATCGCCCAGTTTAACCTATATTTGTATACCCTACACCACACTGTTGTACAGGGTATTATACGTTTGTTTCATGGCAGATGTTTAAAACACCTGAAAATAACACAGCTAGACCCACCTTAAAGTATACCGATCGACTCAGAATCACTAGCTGAGTCGATTTAACTATGTCTGTCCGTCCGTCCGTCTGTCCATGTAAAGTTGTTCGTCGACTACAGGTCGCAATTTCACTCCGATCGTTCTGAAATTTTGCAGTTTAGAGTATTTCGCGGCTGTTAAGATCGCTATTGAATTTGGTTGAAATCGGTTCAGATTTAGATATAGCTCCCATATATATCTTTCGTCCGATTTGGCCCTTTAGTCCTATAGAAGCTGTATTTTACATCCAATCGTTTTGAAATTTAGAATGGTAGAGTTTCTTGATCCATGAACATTGCCGAATTTGAAGAAAATCGGTTAAGATTTAGCTATAGCTCCCATATATATGTTTCGTCCGATTTGGCCCTTTAGTCCTATAGAAGCTGTATTTTACATCCAATCGTTTTGAAATTTAGAATGGTAGAGTTTCTTGATCCATGAACCAACATTGCCGAATTTGAAGAAAATCGGTTAAGATTTAGCTATAGCTCCCATATATACGTTTCGTCCGATTTTGCTCTTTAGTCCTGTAGAAGCTGTATTTTACATCCAATCATTTTGAAATTTATAATGGTAGAGTTTCTTGATCCATGAACCAACACTACCGAATTTGAAGAAAATCGGTTAAGATTTAGCTATAGCTCCCATAGATATGTTTCGTCCGATTTGGCCATTTAGTCCTATAAAAGCTGTATTTTACATCCAATCGTTTTGAAATTTAGAATGGTAGAGTTTCTTGATCCATGAACCAACATTGCCGAATTTGAAGAAAATCGGTTAAGATTTAGCTATAGCTCCCATATATATGTTTCGTCCGATTTTGCTCTTTAGTCCTGAAGAAGCTGTATTTTACATCAAATCATTTTGAAATTTAGAATGGTAGAGTTTCTTGATCCATGAACCAACACTACCGAATTTGAAGAAAATCGGTTAAGATTTAGCTATAGCTCCCATATGTATGTTTCGTCCGATTTGGCCCTTTAGTTCTATAGAAGCTGTATTTTACATCCAATCGTTTTGAAATTTAGAATGGTAGAGTTTCTTGATCCATGAACCAACATTGCCGAATTTGAAGAAAATCGGTTAAGATTTAGCTATAGCTCCCATATATATGTTTCGTCCGATTTTGCTCTTTAGTCCTGAAGAAGCTGTATCTTACATCCAATCATTTTGAAATTTAGAATGGTAGAGTTTCTTGATCCATGAACCAACACTACCGAATTTGAAGAAAATCGGTTAAGATTTAGCTATAGCTCCCATATATATGTTTCGTCCGATTTGGCCATTTAGTTCTATAGAAGCAGTATTTTACATCCAATCGTTTTGAAATTTAGAATGGTAGACTTTCTTGATCCATGAACCAACACTACCGAATTTGAAGAAAATCGGTTAAGATTTAGCTATAGCTCCCATATATATGTTTCGTCCGATTTGGCCCTTTAGTTCTATAGAAGCTATATTTTACATCCAATCGTTTTGAAATTTAGAATGGTAGAGTTTCTTGATTCATGAACCAACATTGCCGAATTTGAAGAAAATCGGTAAAGATTTAGCTATAGCTCCCATATATATGTTTCATCCGATTTGGCTCTTTAGATCCAATCGTTTTTATACCCTACACCACACTGTGGTACAGGGTATTATTTAAGTATAAAATGTCCCAAAAGTAAATTTATGTAAACAATTTATACATGAATTACAAAATTTATATATCAGAGTTATTCAATATGACGAGAGTGGTGTAGGGTATTATATAGTCGGCTCCACCCGACTTTAGCCTTTCCTTACTGGTTTATCTTTATTTTGATAAAAAAAACATGTCACATCTCACTAATAGACCACAAAGCTCTTATGGGAAATGTCATAAGCTTTGGTTCGAACAAAATATTTAGTTATTTGCTGTAATTTTTTAAATATTTTTTTTATAAAGATTGAAGAAAAAAATTTCAAAAACACAACATTTTCTAAATACAATATGTAATTAGTTATATGAATGGTAACAAGTAAGAAAGTTTCAGTCGGGTAAACCGACTAAGGTATACCCTCACTTTGTGAGTAGTGTAATATTGAATATTACACAAATTATTCTGTCAATTTTTGTGGGAGGTACCATAAGGGGTTTAAGAAATACACCTATATTTCGCTGAACAGTAGATACTTTAAATACATTGCACTGTGCCGAATTGTAACCGTTTATATGGACTGGTATATTAACGTTGAGATATTAAATTGTGGTTTAATTTGGCCATTTTGTGTGGGAGGTACAAAAAGGGGCTTGGTGATAACTCTCATTTTTCACTGGACTATAGGTAGCAAAATGGTACCTTTGTGGGAGAGGTACCAAAAGGGGCGTGGCAATTTTGCCCATTTTCCTCGAGTTAATAGCGACTAAGAAACTAATACTATGTGTGGAATTTGTGAACATTGTGAGTAATGTAATATTGAATATTACACGAATTATTCTGTCAATTTGTGTGGGAGCTACCAGAAGGGGTTTAACAAATACACCTATTTTTCGCTGAACATTAGATACTTTAAATTCATTGCACTGTGCCGACTTGTAAGCATTTATGTGCACAGGTATAAACGTTATGAGACATTAAATTGTGGTATGATTTGGACATTTTGTGTGGGAGGTACAAAAAGGGGCGTGGCAATAACGCACATTTTTCACAGGGCTATAGACACTATAAAAACATTACACTGTACAAAATTTCAAGTATTTTTATACACTGGTTTTAATGTTATAAGCTGTTAACTTTTGGTGCAAAAAGGTACCTTTGTGTGGGTGGTACCAAAAGGGGCGTGGCAACAACACCCATTTTTCCCTGGACTGTAGGCAATATAATAGCATAATACTGTACAAAATTTCAAGTATTTTTATACACTGTTATTAATGTTATAAGCTGTTAACTTTTGGTGCAAAATGGTGCATTTGTGTGTGAGGTGCCAAAAGGGACATGGCGACTTCGCCCATTTTTCTCGAGATGATAGCGACTAATAAGCTAATACTATGTGTGGAATTTCAAAAGATTCGAATAAGTAGTATAGCAGTTATTAAAGAATCAATATTTCACAACATTTTAACCCTTTGTGGGGGAGGTACTAGAAGAAGTGGACCAATATGGCCCATCTTCGAACTTAGCCGGAGATAGAAAAAAATATTACCACATACCAAATTTGAGGTCAATCGGTTACTCCTTTCGAGAGTTATCGTGCGCACCAGCCAGCAGACAGACAGACAGACAGACAGACAGACAGACAGACAGACAGACAGACAGACAGACAGACAGACAGACGGACGGACATTGCTCATTCGACTTAAAATGACCCAAAACGGATTTCCTCCGAACATACTTGGGGTCTTAGGTCACTCCTTCGACGTGTTACACTTTTTTCCGTAGCAAATGATATATACCCTCGTCACACTAAAGTGAGGGTATAAAAAGGGCTGTTGGACCCAAATATCGGAATTCAGTCGGACAGTCCTTAACCGATCTCGTTGACCTGTTGCGTCAAAATTTCTACTCAATAGGACTAAACTTGATGCTAAACCAATTTTCTTCAAATTTGACAATGTTTATTCTTGAACAAATAAACTAGCCTTTAGGTGCCATGTCGGAAGGAACATGGGGTTTTTATCCAAATTTTACCAGATATTTTTCATATTCAGACACAGATGTTAGCTGGTATAATAAGATATTCTTTACAATGTTTTAGGAAAATCTGAAAGAAATTAAATCACCTATAGAAGATATAAGCATAATAGAAGGGGACTGTTTCTGAATCTGAAAATATAGCATCAGAAGTCACAAGAAGTCGAAACCTGAACCGTTTTCGACAATTTGAAACAAGGTTTGTCCATATACCATAAAATTTATATGTGACAAATTCCATAAACATATCAGTAGAAAAAGGTAATTGGACGCAGAAATATGTAAATCAGAGCAATAATTGGATCCTGTACTTTGATTAGAGGAATACATGGGGAGACGGACGGATGGACAGGTCGCAATTATTGTCTGATCGCAACTAAATTTGGCACGTATATCTTGTTTGATCTAAGGACGAACCCTTTTGAAAGTGACGATCATCGGTTTGGATTTAGATATAGCCCCATATGTATATATGTTACTACCGATTTGCTTTCTATGCTCTATAAATACCGTATTTTAAACATATCCGATCAGTGTGAAATTCGGCAAAAAGAAGTTTCTTAGTTCATGAATGAACACTACAAAATTCGGTGAAAATCGTTTCAGATATAGCCCCATTTATGTATATGTTCCTGCCGAATGAGTATGTAAGCTTTATTGAAAATGTGTTATATCGATGATGAAGAACTATTTATATAATGTATAGCCTCATCTATATGTTCCTTCCAGTTCTTTATGTATAAAAGAATACTGCGCATTTTAAGGCTATAGTTCAAATGTAGTTTATTACGATATGTTGATGTTGAATTCCTCTTTGGTATAAACCTTGATGAGGCGGTGGAGCTAAGTATTTGCTTAACTGAAAAGAAAACAAGTATTACAAATTATTACACAGTGCGACAGTCCATAACCGCGATACTATTTTTATTGTAGTTCTTGGCGAGTAATACAACATTTGTTCTGTGAAATTGTTTTCAATCTCTAGAAGAAGACTTTTGAACGATATATATGTTATTTATTTAAAGATTTATTATATATTTTACATATATGAGTATAAGTAGTATATTTTGCAGGAGGGAAATGCAACCAGTCTCATAAAAATCCGTTTGAAATTGACTGAGTTATTAAAGTTTCATTAACACTAAATGTGTCCATAAATAGTAGTTGTTTGATTGAGTGTTTTCTTTTTAATTCGTCATCATCGTCAAAAGTAGTATTTATGTACACGTTAACCCAGCAAAAAATAAAAGAAGTACTTCCAAAAGAATAACATTACAAGTACTTCCAAATCATAAGTATGAAAATTTTTTCGGAATTTAATTAAGTTCCTCTAAATAACTAACCAAAATGTAATTTTGCTTCTGAAGTGATAAAAGCCCAGATCGGAAGGAACATATATATGGGGGCTATGAAATATATGTGAAATACTGCTTCTATAGTGCAAATGGTCAAAATCGGAAGAAATACGAGTATATATTTATACGGCGGGTATATCAGAATTAGAAAATGGTTCTGGAAGCTGAAAGTCGACTTTCGACTTTTTCCTTTTAGTCGACTAAGTCGATTAATCGGACCTAAAAGTCCGATTAAAACATTTTTTAATAGTACATTAAAAGAAAATTAAGTCATTTTAAAGTATGCTGATTTTCTTCGAAATATGTTAAATTGTATTACATTGGATTGCGATAAAAACGGAATTTATTAACAACACTTTATCATTTCCAAAAATGTTGATATAGGAGAATATAAATGCTTCTTAAGTTCATATTTTGTGACCTATGGAAAAACGTTGCGAAAATAAAATGAAAATACTGCCCAAGTAAAGCGAAGTGGTTTCTAGTTAGCGACCGTGTAAATTAAAATCTATCTTAAAATTTATTTTAAAAAATACTCTTTTTTGGTTGAGCTATAAATAATATCCTCATAGCAATCGTGATAATTATAAGTTTGTATAGTAGGATAAAATAAAAGTGTGCTTTATTTTAAAGGCTCCATCTTTATTTATTTTAGATTTAGAGAACAATATATATGTTTTTATTCTGTTCTAATAAGATGGTGTAGGGCATCATATAGTACCCTCGCCCAACTTTTGGTTTTTCTTACTTGTTTTCAAATAAATTTTTGGAAGATGTTGACAAATACTTGAATTATTGTCTGAACCGGGGCTACGAAAATACGTAGCGCCGCACCAATGTGATATGTATTACAGTGTAAAAAAAATACTTTTTTATAACTGAGAATATTGACTATTTGCGAAAATATTACTAGAAGTTACTCTATGGAGTCATTCGGTCACACTTTTCAAGAGCCAGCCATTCCATGCGGATTACAAACATCTTAAAATGTCCTGAACATACATATATATGATCACTTTGGCCAATAGTAGATCATTTATACCTTCCCTTTTCTATGTTAGGAAGGCTCAACATTTGTATTCCCTTAAAAGAAGAGAATTATCACTGGACCCAGATACGTTAATAAGAACGACATACATTCATCAAATAAATACAACACCAAAAAAGCAAATCTTACAGTGCTTTAAAATGAGTGGTGCAAAAGTGGTGACAAATAAGTACTTCCCCGGCGCGTTGTTGTATATAGAGCCGATATAATGATACATTCCTTTCTAATGTATCGGGTTTTCTAATAGGGACATAACAGTTCGTATCTTTTCACTTACGTCCAACGTTTGGAAATCATTAAAAACTACGGTGGTCGCAACTTTAAGAGCGCTTACTTCAATTTTCGGCCGTAATAATAGTCCCACCCGACAGGCTGCGCGTGCTATAGTGGATGCATTTGAAACCAAATTTTCTCTTTTGGATGTTTCGGCGCCGTACGCTCGAAGCGACGAAAATATCGCAGCCGTAAGTGTCTCCGTTCAAAATGAGCCAAATCAGTCGATTCCACGTCGTGGTCAGGAATTGGGCATCTCTCAAACCACACTGTGGAGTATTTTACGAAAAGGTCTTGTCCTTCATCCTTATAAGATTAAACTGACTCAAGAACTAAAGCCACTTGATCATTTGAAAGGCCGAAAATTCTCCGATTGGGCTCTGGTAGAGTTAATGTTATGTCTTAATGGAAAACCCTATATTTATAGGCAAGAAGAGACATTTACCACTGCAGTTTGTAATTTTTATACCCTACACCACACTGTGGTACAGGGTATTATAAGTTTGTTTCACGGCAGATGTTTGTAACACCTGAAAATAACGCACCTTAAAGTATACCGATCGACTCAGAATCACTAGCTGATTCTAGTCCGTCCGTCCGTCCGTCCGTCCGTCTGTCCATGTAAAGTTGTTCGTCGACTACAGGTCGCAATTTCACTCCGATCGTTCTGAAATTTTGCAGTTTAGAGTATTTCGGGGCTGTTAAGATCGCTATAGAATTTGGTTGAAATCGGTTCAGATTTAGACATAGCTCCCATATATATCTTTCGTCCGATTTGGCCCTTTAGTCCTATAGAAGCTGTATTTTACATCCAATCGTTTTGAAATTTAGAATGGTAGAGTTTCTTGATCCATGAACCAAAATTGCCGAATTTGAAGAAAATCGGTTAAGATTTAGCTATAGCTCCCATATATATGTTTCGTCCGATTTGGCCCTTTAGTCCTATAGAAGCAGTATTTTGCATCCGATCGTTTTAAAATTTAGAATGGTAGAGTTCCTTGATCCATGAACCAACATTGCCGAATTTGAAGAAAATCGGTTCAGATTTAGACATAGCTCCCATATATATCTTTCGTCCGATTTGGCCCTTTAGTCCTATAGAAGCTGTATTTTACATCCAATCGTTTTGAAATTTAGAACGGTAGAGTTTCTTGATCCACGAACCAACATTGCCGAATTTGAACAAAATCGGTTAAGATTTAGCTATAGCTCCCATATATATGTTTCGTCCGATTTTGCTCTTTAGTCCTGTAGAAGCTGTATTTTACATCCAATCATTTTGAAATTTAGAATTGTAGAGTTTCTTGATCCATGAACCAACACTACCGAATTTGAAGAAAATCGGTTAAGATTTAGCTATAGCTCCCATATATATGTTTCGTCCGATTTTGCTCTTTAGTCCTGTAGAAGCTGTATTTTACATCCAATCATTTTGAAATTTAGAGTGGTAGAGTTTCTTGATCCATGAACCAACATTGCCGAATTTGAAGAAAATCGGTTAAGATTTAGCTAGAGCTCCCATATATATGTTTCGTCCGATTTGGCCCTTTAGTCCTATAAAAGCTGTATTTTACATTCATTCGTTTTGAAATTTAGAATGGTAGAGTTTCTTGATCCATGAACCAACACTACCGAATTTGAAGAAAATCGGTTAAGATTTAACTATAGCTCCCATATATATGTTTCGTCCGATTTGGCCCTTTAGTTCTATAGAAGCTATATTTTATATCCAATCGTTTTGAAATTTAGAATGGTAGAGTTTCTTGATTCATTAACCAACATTGCCGAATTTGAAGAAAATCGGTAAAGATTTAGCTATAGCTCCCATATATATGTTTCATCCGATTTGGCTCTTTAGATCCAATCGTTTTTATACCCTACACCACACGGTGGTACAGGGTATTATTTAAGTATAAAATGTCCCAAAAGTAAATTTATGTAAACAATTTATACACGAATTACAAAATTTATATATCAGAGATATTCAATATTACGAGAGTGGTGTAGGGTATTATATAGTCGGCACCGCCCGACTTTAGCCTTTCCTTACTGGTTTTCTCTTAAAATTAGTTTTGTAAAATTTTGTCCACTGTAATTTATTGGTAAATATCATTCGCATGAGAAATAGGCATCACAGTAGTGGTGTTCTGTATCGTATAGTCGGCCAAGGTAACATTAAACTTAAACATGCTCCAAAATTAAAGACGGTTTTCTCTAAAATGTAATCCCGTTACATACGAATACTGCTATTTCATTAGTACTACTGTTTTGTGAACAATTTCCAACATTTGAGTGCTTACATCTACCACCTTCCTTTCACTTTCCACTCATATAGTCAACTGTCAAGCAAACTAGTCAACAGATGACGGTAACTAAGACGTCACTCAACATATTACATTTCGAATCTCACATATCCACTTCTTTGCACTGTCACATATGCCTCCCGGATTTTACGGAAAATGTGAGACTGATTTCAGTATATTGTTGGGAGTACTCGTATGCTTTTTCGTGTTACTAATAAAACGTTGTTTTTCAATCACGTTTTCCGCGTATCATTGATTGATATATCTGTTTTGTGCATTGAGAGAAAATTTTTAAAAACTGTTACTCGGAGAAAAAACTGGAAACAAAATATGTTTGAGAGCAAAATGAAAATAAAATATATTTTTGTTTAAATGTTTTATATTTACATACGGAAAAAGATATTTCATTATCTCTTTCATCAATATTAATTTTTTCGCTGTTTATGTGCAGATTATTTAAAAAAACGGGGAAATACTTAAATAAGCTAACGGGCTTTTGTTTCCGATTTAAAGTATAAAAGGTTACTTTTCCAAAAATAATATGTTTCTAACAAATATACTACAGATGTGATGTTCTCTTAGCGTAGTCATTATACCCTACACCACACTATGGTACAGGGTATTATAAGTTTGTTTCACGGCAGATGTGTGTAACACCTGAAAATAACACAGCTAGACCCACCTTAAAGTATACCGATCGACTCAGAATCACTAGCTGAGTCGATTTAACGATGTCCGTCCGTCCGTCCGTCTTTCCATGTAAAGTTGTTCGTCGACTACAGGTCGCAATTTCACTCCGATCGTTCTGAAATTTTGCAGTTTCGAGTATTTCGCGGCTGTTAAGATTGCTATTGAATTTGGTTGAAATCGGTTCAGATTTAGATATAGCTCCCATATACATGTTTCGTCCGATTTTGCTCCCATAGCTCCCATATATATGTTTCGTCCGATTTGGCCATTTAGTCCTATAAAAGCTGTATTTTACATCCAATCGTTTTGAAATTTAGAATGGTAGAGTTTCTTGATCCATGAACCAACACTACCGAATTTGAAGAAAATCGGTTAAGATTTAGCTATAGCTCCCACATATATGTTTCGTCCGATTTGGCCCTTTAATTCTATAGAAGCTATATTTTACATCCAATCGTTTTGAAATTTAGAATGGTAGAGTTTCTTGATTCATGAACCAACATTGCCGAATTTGAAGAAAATCGGTAAAGATTTAGCTTTAGCTCCCATATATATGTTTCATCCGATTTGGCTATTTAGATCCAATCGTTTTTATACCCTACACCACACTGTGGTACAGGGTATTATTTAAGTATAAAATGTCCCAAAAGTAAATTTATGTAAACAATTTATACATGAATTACAAAATTTATATATCAGAGTTATTCAATATTACGAGAGTGGTGTAGGGTATTATATAGTCGGCACCGCCCGACTTTAGCCTTTCCTTACTGGTTATTTTTGAATTTCAAAAATACGTGTTGCATCTAAAATATATGCTTTAGTGATATTACGTGATTCAAACAATTCCATGCATTGGTCCCCCCACAGGTTAACTTTTACTGGTTGTATCTTTAAAGACACAGTGAGCACTCACTGCATATTTTTGATTTCTGTTACGCACACCGTTTTCCCTATATTTTCATTTATGTTTTATTCTTTGTGAGAGCAAGTTCACTTGTTTGGAGCCTTGGAATAATGTAGATGACTGTTTGTTGTTTTAAATATAATTATACCCTACACCACACTGTGGTACAGGGTATTATAAGTTTGTTTCACGGCAGATGTTTGTAACACCTGAAAATAACACAGCTAGACCCACCTTAACGTATACCGATCGACTCAGAATCACTAGCTGAGTCGATTTAACGATGTCCGTCCGTCCGTCCGTCCGTCTGTCCATGTAAAGTTGTTCGTCGACTACAGGTCGCAATTTCACTCCGATCGTTCTGAAATTTTGCAGTTTAGAGTATTTCGCGGCTGTTAAGATCGCTATTGAATTTGGTTAAAATCGGTTAAGATTTAGCTATAGCTCCCATATATATGTTTCGTCCGATTTGGCCATTTAGTCCTATAAAAGCTGTATTTTACATCCAATCGTTTTGAAATTTAGAATGGTAGAGTTTCTTGATCCATGAACCAACATTGCCGAATTTGAAGAAAATCGGTTAAGATTTAGCTATAGCTCCCATATATATGTTTCGTCCGATTTGGTCCTTTAGTCCTATAAAAGCTGTATTTTATATCCAATCATTTTGAAATTTGGAATGGTAGAGTTTCTTGATCCATGAACCAACACTACCGAATTTGAAGAAAATCGGTTAAGATTTAGCAATAGCTCCCATATATATGTTTCGTCCGATTTTGCTCTTTAGTCCTGTAGAAGCTGTATTTTACATCCAATCAATTTGAAATTTAGAATGGTAAAGTTTCTTGGTCCATGAACCAACATTGCCGAATTTGAAGAAAATCGGTTACGATTTAGCTATAGATCCCATATATATGTTTCGTCCGATTTGGCCCTTTAGTCCTATAAAAGCTGTATTTTACATCCAATCGTTTTGAAATTTGGAATGGTAGAGTTTCTTGATCCATGAACCAACACTACCGAATTTGAAGAAAATCGGTTAAGATTTAGCAATAGCTCCCATATATATGTTTCGTCCGATTTTGCTCTTTAGTCCTGTAGAAGCTGTATTTTACATCCAATCGTTTTGAAATTTAGAATGGTAGAGTTTCTTGATCCATGAACCAACACTGCCGAATTTGAAGAAAATCGGTTAAGATTTAGCTATAGCTCCCATATATATGTTTCGTCCGATTTGGCCCTTTAGTCCTATAAAAGCTGTATTTTACATCCAATCGTTTTGAAATTTGGAATGGTACAGTTTCTTGATCCATGAACCAACACTACCGAATTTGAAGAAAATCGGTTAAGATTTAGCAATAGCTCCCATATATATGTTTCGTCCGATTTGGCCCTTTAGTTCTATAGAAGCTATATTTTACATCCAATCGTTTTGAAATTTAGAATGGTAGAGTTTCTTGATTAATGAACCAACATTGCCGAATTTGAAGAAAATCGGTAAAGAGTTAGCTATAGCTCCCATATATATGTATCATCCGATTTGGCTCTTTAGTCCTGTAGAAGCTGTATTTTACATCCAATCACTTTGAAATTTAGAATGGTAGAGTTTCTTGGTCCATGAACCAACATTGCCGAATTTGAAGAAAATCGGTTACGATTTAGCTATAGCGCCCATATATATGTTTCGTCCGATTTTGCTCTTTAGTCCTGTAGAAGCTGTATTTTACATCCAATCATTTTGAAATTTAGAATGGTAGAGTTTCTTGGTCCATGAACCAACACTACCGATTTTAAGAAAATCGATTGAGATTTAGCTATAGCTCCCATATATATGTTTCGTCCGATTTGGCCATTTAGTTCTATAGAAGCTGTATTTTACATCCAATCGTTTTGAAATTTAGAATGGTAGAGTTTCTTGATCCATGAACCAACACTGCCGAATTTGAAGATAATCGGTTAAGATTTAGCTATAGCTCCCATATATATGTTTCGTCCGATTTGGCCCTTTAGTCCTATAAGAGCTGTATTTTACATCCAATCGTTTTGAAATTTGGAATGGTAGAGTTTCTTGATCCATGAACCAACACTACCGAATTTGAAGAAAATCGGTTAAGATTTAGCAATAGCTCCCATATATATGTTTCGTCCGATTTGGCCCTTTAGTTCTATAGAAGCTATATTTTACATCCAATCGTTTTGAAATTTAGAATGGTAGAGTTTCTTGATTAATGAACCAACATTGCCGAATTTGAAGAAAATCGGTAAAGATTTAGCTATAGCTCCCATATATATGTATCATCCGATTTGGCTCTTTAGATCCAATCGTTTTTATACCCCACACCACACTGTGGTACAGGGTATTATTTAAGTATAAAATGTCCCAAAAGTAAATTTATGTAAACAATTTATACATGAATTACAAAATTTATATATCAGAGTTATTCAATATTACGAGAGTGGTGTAGGGTATTATATAGTCGGCACCGCCCGACTTTAGCCTTTCCTTACTGGTTTTTAAATAAAATTAATTCATAGAAAGGCTTTGATTAACGATGGCAGGTTATATCCGTGTTGGAAGAATTATGATGAATGATGATGAAGTCTGTGAATTACTTTGTAATAGTGAAGATGTAGGTGACGATAGCATCGATGGCATTGAGTACAGCAGTTTTGATATTTCCCTACATATGTCGCTCTCAAATATTATTATTAGGTCGAATAAGCACAGAGTGGTATAAATTAGATTATTACGGTGGTCGCAAGTTTAAGAGCGCCGACAGGCTGTGCGTGCTATAGTGGATACATTTAAAACCAAGTTTTCACTTTTGGATGTTTCGGCGCCAAAGAGACGCCGCTCGAAGCGACGAAAATATCGCAGCCGTAAGTGTCTCCGTTCAAAATGAGCCAAAGAGTGGTATAAATTAGATTATTTTTTTCCAATATATTTCTTTCTGTGTAGTTCCTATATGTGATATTCAACTTTAGCAAAAAACTGCACTTCTGAGAAATCATATCAATGGGTATATTAATTGCATTGAAATACGCAGTATCCTGGCAAAGTTGAAGATTTTAAATTGCTTTCCTCAACAACAAACAATAAATGTCAATGCAGAGTCGCTAAAATACAAGTAAGATTGTTATCATGGACACTTCAAATGAATAGCTGCAAATTAATTAAGATTTTCCTTTGGAGATTTTATATAATTTTGAAGTGAACATGAATGAAAAGAACTTAGAACAATTAGAAGTGGAATGAAATCGACATTCTACAATAGATAAAGCTCTTGAAATGCATGCAATAAATGAAGCTTGTATGTTCGGTACGTGGAGAAATCTTTTGAAATTTAATGTCATATATTTGAAACATTGACAAATAAAATGAATGAGGATAAGTAACAAAAGTTTTGGGATCTTAGAAGCTACGCTATTTTTAAAGATATGAACATTTCCCCGAAGAAAAATGAAATCGAATCAAGAAAATTTTCATAGATCAATTACACAGCTCAAAACAGTATTTCTGTGTCGCATGTCTTTACAGTTGATATGGCTATATCAGATAATATAGTAATCACGCTAAAAGGTGGAAACTTTAAATTGACTCTAGTATCCAAAATTAAGTTGCCCTCAACTTCTTCAGAAATCATTTCTTTCATCAGTCTGTGAGTGACTGCAACCGCGTACGCATGTACAAAATTTACATTCGGAGTGTCATTAGAAAAATTAAAAAGAAAACAAAAACAAAAACTTTAAAACAACAACGAACCAATGCTGTTACTGTCTTCATTTCTCTACAATGGATGACGATATTAGCTCTAGTGATGATAGCAATGTAACTTGGCAAGTGATGACCTCGCCAAAGTCAATGAAACGTCGTCAAACTCTATCACCAAAAATATTTCCACACAAAAAAACAAAACATTAACAACAACTGTGTAACACAACAAAACAACAACAAACCAAGTGCATCTAAAAATGCAAGTTACTGCACCAGTACTGATGTACAAAATCGTCGCGACAAACCATGCACTTCCAGGCAAGCATTGACACACAACTAACAACCGGTTTTCATCTCTGCAGAATGATGACGATGATGTTGAAAGTAATGAACAACAACAAACCGAATCTAACGACCCCAAACTTCCACCTATTTACATACCAATGGTACAGGATGTAAAATAAGTGATAAATAGTCTATCAACAATTGTTTCAAGGCAATGAGACTTAATCAGATTAGAATAGTATCTAGAAACACAAATACTTATAGAGCTCTAATCTCATATCTTAATGCCAAAAAATAATATTTTCACACCTACCAGCTGAAGGAAGAACGAGCGTATAGAGCTGTCATAAAAAATCTGCACTTTTTAACTCCTATCACAGAAATAAAAAGTGTCATAGAAAAGGAAGGCCACAAAGTAAGAAATATTCTAAATATCCGGCATGGATTCACCAAACAGCCGCTATCGATGTTTTACATTGATCTTGAGCCAGCTGCAAATAACAAGAAAATTTACGAAATGTGGAACATAAAGAATGCTGTTATAAAAATTGAACCGCCTAGAAAAAATAACGATCTTATTCAGTGTCATCGTTGCCAGGAATTTGGGCTAGATCATACTGCAAAAAACCACCTAGGTGTGTAAAATGTGACCTGGGTCATTTAACTATTGAATGCACAAAACTTGCAACAGATCCGCCTCGTTGTGTAAACTGCTTAGAAAATCATCCTGCTAATTATAAAGGATGTCAAGTGTACAAAAAAACTATAAATAGAACAGTACAAAATCATTACTCTACCAACAGAACCTTGCATAATATTTCTACAGCGCGAAATGAAATAAATGAGTCAGCCAATTTTTCATACGCACATGTGCTAAAAACAGTAGACCAATCTTCAAATACCAATGGGTTTGCGAAAATTGAAGTTCTACTCAATAAACAAATTGAACCTACAAATACCCTCCTCAGTATGACGTCAGTTCTAATCACCAAACTATGCAATTGATTTTAAAAAATGCAATCTGGAATGCCATCTGGAATGGCTTTCCAACCACACCAACGAAGTAGAAATTTTTCTCAAAACTCACTCCATTGATATTTTTCTAGTTTCGGAAACCCACTTCACAAGCAGAACTTTCTTTAAAATAAGGGGCTATGATCTAATATGCTCTAATCATCCTAGTGATAAAGCACACCCCGTATCGGCTATTTTAATAAAATCACACATAGTGTACCAGATTATGGATCCGGTCAGGTAAACCTATATTCAGGCTACATGCATAAAAGTTCAATGCGATACCAGTGAAACAGTGTTTAGCTCTATTTATTTTCCTCCAAGATTTTCAGTAAAATATGCAGCCTACAAACGCTTCTTTGACCGACTCGGATCAAAATTCATCGTTGGAGGTGACTATAACGCAAAACATCAGCGGTGGGGATCCAGATTGGCAAAAAATATTCAGTTTTATCAACTGGATCTAATGTTATTTGCAATATATTCTGGCGTTTCTAGACAGTTTTTGGATATAAGTGACAGCAATGAACTTAGCTCAGATCATACCCCTATTTTTATAAACTTCAATACATTTATGAACTTTGCTGAAAAAAAGTATAAAATTATTACATCAAGACTGACCTTACATCCTTTGGCTTATGGATCGAGAGAAATGTAAATTTAAACATTTCGATTAAAACTGGAAATGAACTAGACAGTGCTGTAGAAACTTTTAATAATATTACTCACGAAGCAGGCTTTCGATCTACACCTAATTTTAGCAATATCTACGAAAATAAAGATTCAAAGTTTATTCCCACACACGAAATAAGAGAAATGATACAAGATAAAAGAAGGTTAAGAAAAATATGGCAAAGAAGCAGAAGTAATTTCCTTGAGAGTCCTTGCCAAATTGATTTAACTATTAAGCATATTTCATCTACCGAAGTACAGGGAGAAATAAATAATATGAATCCGAAAAAACGCCTGGTTTTGATTGCATCGACGGAATAGTTCTTCAAAATCTTCCCAAAAAAGGCATAAAGTTCTTAAATTTAATATTCAACTCTATTCTCCGATTACAACATTTTCCTTCCCAGTGGAAATGTGCCGAAATCGTGATGATACCAAAACCTAATAAACCAAAGAATGTATTGCCATCATATAGACCCATAAGTCTACTTTCCTCTTTCTCAAAAATATTCGAAAAGCTAGTGCTTAGAAGATTACTTCCAATCTTGGAAAGAAATAAGATAATACCAGACCATCAATTCGGGTTCAGGCACAAACATGGCACTCCTGAGCAATGCCATCGAGTCGTTGCACATATCAGAGATACTCTGGAAAAGAAAATGTACTGCTCTGGTGTATTTTTAGATGTACAGAAAGCATTCGATAAAGTTTGGCATCTAGGTTTATATTTTAAACTGAAAAAATTGCTTCCTGCACCGTTTTATCACATAATTAAGTCGTTTTTAAGTGAGAGACATTATTACGTTAAAGTAAACAGAGAATTTTCTCAAATATATAATGTTGAAGCTGGAGTACCCCAATGTAGCGTTTTAGGCCCAGTACTATACACAATTTTTAAGGCAGACATGCCTATTGCTGAAAATGTACTTGTTACTACTTATGCAGACGATACAGCAATTTTAGCATCAAGTGCCTCTCCGACAACTGCATCAAACAATGTTCAAATGCAACTCAAAGAAATGGAATTAAGGCTAAATAACTGGAATATACAAGTTAATACCGAAAAGTCTGTTCATGTTACATTTTCCCTTGGACGACAAAATTGTCCAAATTTAACACTAAATAATCAAACTATTCCACATAGCCAAAAAGTCAAGTACTTAGGCTTACATATTGATAGAAGATTAACATGGAAAAATCACATTACAGCAAAAAGAGAACACCTTAAATTAAAAACCAATAGCATGTATTGGCTGATTGGTAAAAAATCCCAGCTTAACCTACAAAACAAAGTTCTTCTTTACAAAACTATTTTAAAGCCTGTATGGACATACGGAATACAACTATGGGGTACTGCCTCAAACTCAAATATCGAAATTCTGCAAAGATATCAGTCAAAATCATTGAGGTCAATAGCCAACGCCACATGGTTTGTTTCCAACAAAACTATCCATAACGACCTTGACATGCCAATGGTGAAGGATGAAATTAATCGATTTAGCACCAGATACATGGAAAGGTTAAGCAGTCAATGGATAGATTGTAAATAAAAATGTAAATTAAACCAGTAAGGAAAGGCAGAAAGTCGGGCGGGGCCGACTATATAATACCCTACACCTCCCTAACAATGCGATAAAGGTCATTGCGATACTAATTTGGAATAATTGGTAAGTCGGCAGCAACATATTATCTAATTCTGAGCCGATAATCGCTATATTAAGCAATATTTGTTCCTAAATTGAGAAACATATTTCCGGTAAATATTAATGATCGGAAGTAAAGTACAACTTCTATAGCGCTTTGATACTAAATCAGGAGGAACATGTATATGGAGGTTATATATAAATCTGAACCGATTTTCCCTGAATACTCATTCATGTAAAAATACCTCTTTCTGTAGAATTTCGTACTGATCGGATATAAAATACAGTCTCTACAGCGCTTACATGTCAAATCGGTGGTAACATATATATGGTGGTTATATCTAAATCTGAACCGATTTTCTCCGAATTTGGCAGTATTCCTTCGAGTAATAAGAAACATCTTTCTGCCGAATTTCGCACTGATCGGATATAAAATACAGTTTCTACAGCATTTACATGTCAAATCGGGAGTAACATATATATGGGGGCTATATCTAAATCTGAACCGATTTCCCTCAAATTTGGCAGTGTTAATTCACGTAATGAGAAACCTCTTTCTGCCAATTTTTTTACTGATCGGATATAAAATACAGTTTCTACAGTGCTTACATGTCAAATCGGGTTTAACATATGTATGTGGGCTATATCTAAATCTCAACCGATTTCCCCCAAATTTGGTAGTATTAATTCATGTAATAAGAAACCTCTTTCTGCCGAATTTCGTACTGATCGGATTAAAAATACACTTTTTACAGCGCTTACATGTAAAATCGGGGTAACATATATATGGGGGCTATATCTAAATCTGAACCAATTTTCTCCGAATTTGGCAGTATTCCTTCATGTAATAAGAAACCTCTTTCTGTCGAATTTCACACTGATCGGATTAAAAATACACTTTTTACAGCGCTTACATGTAAAATCGGGGGTAACATATATATGGGGGTAATATCTAAATCTGAACCGATTTTCTCCGAATTTGGCAGTATTCCTTCATGTAATAAGAAACCTCTTTCTGCCGAATTTCACACTGATCGGATTAAAAATACACTTTTTACTGCGCTTACATGTAAAATCGGGGGTAACATATATATGGGGGCTATATCTAAATCTGAACCGATTTCCCTCAAATTTAGCAGAATTAATTAATGCAATAAGAAACCTCTTTCTGCCGAATTTCGTATTGATCGGATTAAAAATACACTTTTTACAGCGCTTATATGTCAAATCGGGGCTAACATATATATGGGGGCTATATCTAAATCTGAACCGATTTTAACCAAATTCAATAGGGTTCGTCCTTGGGCCAAAAAAAAGATATGTGTAAAGTTTCGTCGAGATCGGACCATAATTGCGACCTGTACTTTGATTACAAGAATACATGCACAGACAGACGGACAGACGGACAGACGGACAGACAGACAGACGGACATAGCTAAATCAACTCAGAAAGTGATTCTAAGTCGATCGGTATAATAAACGATGGGTCTATTTCTTCTCCTTTTGGGTGTTACAAACAAATGCACAAAGTTATAATACCCTGTACCACAGTGTGGTGTAGGGTATAAAGAGAGTGTCTGTTTGTGGGTTTGTTTGTATGTTTGTTTGTTTGTTCCGTATAGACGTCTAAACGGCTAGACCGATCATCTTGAAATTTTCACAGAATGTAGGGGATGCTGAAAATAGGTTACTTGAATTTTCGATATATCAAGCGGGCGTGGACCCGCCCATATGGGTCAAATTTTGGTATTGAGAAAAATTTTTAACAAGAGTGCTGAAATTTTGTGTGTATGCATTTAGTGTCAGATTATGTGAATTTTCAAAAAATGGGCGGAATCGGACCAATGGGCGTGGCCCCGTCCATATAAGCCAAATTTTGAAATTGAAATATTTTCCACAATTCATTAGCGTGAGTTCTGCAAGTTTGTGTATATGTATCTGGTGACAGTCTACGTGGTTTTTCCAAAAATGGGCGGGATCGGACCAATGGGCGTGGCACCGCCCATATAAGCAAAATTTTAAAAATGTGATATCTTGCACAATTTGCTAGCGAGAGTGCTGCAATGTTGTGTATATGTATCTGGTAGCAGTCCACGTGATTTTTCCAAAAATGGGCGGGATCGGACCAATGGGCGTGGCACCGCCCATATAAGCCAAATTTTAAAAATGTGATATCTTGCACAATTTGTTACCGAGATACCTGGAATTTTGTATATATATATTCGTTGGCGACCTACATGATTGGTCCAAAAATGGGCGGGTTCGGACCAATAGGCGTGGCCCCGCCCATATAAGCCAAATTTTGAAATTGAGATATATTGCACAATTTGATAGCGAGACTGCTGGAATTTTGTGTATATGTATATGGTGGCAGTCTTCGTATTTGGTCCAAAAATTGGCGGAATCGGACCAATAGGCGTGGCCCCGCCCATATAAGCCAAATTTTTAAATTGAGATATCTTGCACAATTTTTTACCGAGAGTGCTGCAATGTTGTGTATATGTATCTGGTAGCAGTCCACGTGATTTTTCCAAAAATGGGCGGGATTGGACCAATGGGCGTGGCACCGCCCATATAAGCCAAATTTTAAAAATGTGATATCTTGCACAATTTGTTACCGAGAGACCTGGAATTTTGTATATATATATCCGTTGGCGACCTACATGATTGCTCCAAAAATGGGCGGGTTCGGACCAAAAGGCGTGGCCCCGCCCATATAAGCCAAATTTTGAAATTGAGATATATTGCACAATTTTTTACCGAGAGTGCTGCAATGTTGTGTATATGTATCTGGTAGCAGTCCACGTGATTTTTCCAAAAATGGGCGGGATCGGACCAATGGGCGTGGCACCGCCCATATAAGCCAAATTTTAAAAATGTGATATCTTGCACAATTTGTTACCGAGATACCTGGAATTTTGTATATATATATTCGTTGGCGACCTACATGATTGGTCCAAAAATGGGCGGGTTCGGACCAATAGGCGTGGCCCCGCCCATATAAGCCAAATTTTGAAAGCCGACAAAGCCATCATAAATTGAGATATCTTGCACAATTTTTTACCGAGAGTGCTGCAATGTTGTGTATATGTATCTGGTAGCAGTCCACGTGATTTTTCCAAAAATGGGCGGGATTGGACCAATGGGCGTGGCACCGCCCATATAAGCCAAATTTTAAAAATGTGATATCTTGCACAATTTGTTACCGAGAGACCTCGAATTTTGTATATATATATCCGTTGGCGACCTACATGATTGCTCCAAAAATGGGCGGGTTCGGACCAAAAGGCGTGGCCCCGCCCATATAAGCCAAATTTTGAAAGCCGACAAAGCCATCACACGCTGCACGAAAGTGCTCTGCGGTATTTTGGCCCATTCCCGGCAAAGCGCCGTCTTGAGATGATCGATACTTTGGTATTTTTTAGTGCGAACTTTACTCTCTAAAATGCCCCAGGCGCAAAAGTCCAACGGATTGAGATCCGAAGATCTTGGTGGCCATTGTGCGGTAGAAATGAATCGAGGAACCTCCTTTTTAAGCCATTCTTGGTTGGACATTTTCCCGATAATATTCGGCATTTATTTTGACCCCATGGTCGATGAATACGAGCGGGGAGCGACCATCGGCCGTTACGGCGGCCCACACCATTACCATCGGCGGCGCTTGAGGTCTGGTGGCCAAACGAAGGTGTAAATTTCCTGCTGACTCTTTGGCAAGTAAACACGATCATTTTGTTTGTTCACAAACTGCTCAATTTGGAATGGCTTCTCATCGGTGAAAACCAAGTTCGGTAACTGGCCACTTTCGTGCAAGCGAAGCAACTCCTTGGCTCTTTCTAGTCTAACTTTTTTTTGTGCATCGGTGAGCTCTTGCACTTTTTGGAACTTCAATGGCTTTAGTCCAAGCTCATTTTTTAATATGTGTTGTATCCGTTCTCGCGATATGTTCAGCTCACGAGCAATTTTTCTACCACTGGGCGTGGATTTCGATTAAATCTGGCCTTCACTTTTCGGATAATTTCTGGTGTTGTTACCGTTTTTTTTCGTCCACTTTTTGGACGCGATGCAACACTGCCAGTATCACGGTAACGAGCAATGGTACGAGAAACAAAAGATTTATTCACATTTAAATGCTGGAGGGCTCTAACGACAGCCACTTGTGTTTTTCCACCCAAATACATATAAAGCAATCACACTATCACGAATAACTTTTTTTCTGAATGCAGTAGATCAAAATGCTTTTGTAAGCTTGTAAACAATAAAATGAACTGTCACTGAAATAAATCTGTCAGCTATCAGACTAGCGGTTTAGAAATGATAGCAACCTGAATTTGGTTTGCAATACATATCATCCAACCTGTATATATATGGGGACTATATATAAATCTGGTTCGATTTTCCACAAATCGGGAGGAGCATATATTGGGGCTATATTTAAATCTGAACCGATTTGGACCAATTTCCAGATAAATAGGGTTCGTCCTTGTGTCAAAAAATACGTGTGTGCCTAATTCTATTACGACATGCATTTTGATTACAAAACCAGTAAGGAAAGGCAGAAAGTCGGGCGGGGCCGACTATATAATACCCTACACCTCCCTAACAATGCGATAAAGGTCATTGCGATACTAATTTGGAATAATTGGTAAGTCGGCAGCAACATATTATCTAATTCTGAGCCGATAATCGCTATATTAAGCAATATTTGTTCCTAAATTGAGAAACATATTTCCGGTAAATATTAATGATCGGAAGTAAAGTACAACTTCTATAGCGCTTTGATACTAAATCAGGAGGAACATGTATATGGAGGTTATATATAAATCTGAACCGATTTTCCCTGAATACTCATTCATGTAAAAATACCTCTTTCTGTAGAATTTCGTACTGATCGGATATAAAATACAGCCTCTACAGCGCTTACATGTCAAATCGGTGGTAACATATATATGGTGGTTATATCTAAATCTGAACCGATTTTCTCCGTATTTGGCAGTATTCCTTCGAGTAATAAGAAACCTCTTTCTGCCGCATTTCGCACTGATCGTATATAAAATACAGTTTCTACAGCATTTACATGTCAAATCGGGGGTAACATATGTATGGGGGCTATATCTAAATCTGAACCGATTTTCTCCGAATTTGGCAGTATTCCTTCGAGTAATAAGAAACATCTTTCTGCCGAATTTCGCACTGATCGGATATAAAATACAGTTTCTACAGCATTTACATGTCAAATCGGGAGTAACATATATATGGGGGCTATATCTAAATCTGAACCGATTTCCCTCAAATTTGGCAGTGTTAATTCACGTAATGAGAAACCTCTTTCTGCCAATTTTTTTACTGATCGGATATAAAATACAGTTTCTACAGTGCTTACATGTCAAATCGGGTTTAACATATGTATGTGGGCTATATCTAAATCTCAACCGATTTCCCCCAAATTTGGTAGTATTAATTCATGTAATAAGAAACCTCTTTCTGCCGAATTTCGTACTGATCGGATTAAAAATACACTTTTTACAGCGCTTACATGTAAAATCGGGGTAACATATATATGGGGGCTATATCTAAATCTGAACCAATTTTCTCCGAATTTGGCAGTATTCCTTCATGTAATAAGAAACCTCTTTCTGTCGAATTTCACACTGATCGGATTAAAAATACACTTTTTACAGCGCTTACATGTAAAATCGGGGGTAACATATATATGGGGGTAATATCTAAATCTGAACCGATTTTCTCCGAATTTGGCAGTATTCCTTCATGTAATAAGAAACCTCTTTCTGCCGAATTTCACACTGATCGGATTAAAAATACACTTTTTACTGCGCTTACATGTAAAATCGGGGGTAACATATATATGGGGGCTATATCTAAATCTGAACCGATTTCCCTCAAATTTAGCAGAATTAATTAATGCAATAAGAAACCTCTTTCTGCCGAATTTCGTATTGATCGGATTAAAAATACACTTTTTACAGCGCTTATATGTCAAATCGGGGCTAACATATATATGGGGGCTATATCTAAATCTGAACCGATTTTAACCGAATTCAATAGGGTTCGTCCTTGGGCCAAAAAAAAGATATGTGTAAAGTTTCGTCGAGATCGGACCATAATTGCGACCTGTACTTTGATTACAAGAATACATGCACAGACAGACGGACAGACGGACAGACGGACAGACGGACAGACGGACAGACAGACAGACGGACATAGCTAAATCAACTCAGAAAGTGATTCTAAGTCGATCGGTATAATAAACGATGGGTCTATTTCTTCTCCTTTTGGGTGTTACAAACAAATGCACAAAGTTATAATACCCTGTACCACAGTGTGGTGTAGGGTATAAAAAAAAAAAATCTTTCATGCGTCCGATATCATGCAAGAAAATGCAAAGTCGGAAGGGGACGACTATATAATACTCCTCACTTCCCTAACAATGAACAAAGGGCATGCAATAACACAGTGTGACAAAATATACTCAAGCTGAAAAGCAAATGACGCGATATTAGTTTTCCTGTAAGTCATGTCGAGTAAACAAGAATGTTTTTTTTGAAATTCCTCGGACACCCCAAAATCCGGGTTTACGGGGAAAACAGATTTTCTTACATTTCTGCACTTACACGCCTATAACTTTATTAATTATCGAATTTGCAAAGAAGAACGATATATAGAGGTTTCTAATAGGGACATAACAATTTCGTATCTTTATGTCAACGCACCCTCAAACATTTTTAATGATATTTCAGTGTCAAAACGTTAGCGGAAGTCAACATTTTCATCATGGTAAAGTTCACTTACCTACAACGTTTGGAATTCATTAAAAATTACAGTGTTCGCAACTTTAAGAGCGCTTACTCCAATTTTCGGCCGTAAAAATCGTCCCACCCAACAGGCTGTGCATGCTATAGTGGATACAATTGATTCCAAATATTCACTTTTGGATGTTTCGGCGCCAAAGAGAAGCCGTACCTCTCGAAGCGACGAAAATATCGCAGCCGTAAGTGTTTCCGTTCAAAATGAGCCAAATCAGTCGATTCCACGTCGTGGTCAGGAATTGGGCATCTCTCAAACAACACTGTGGAGTATTTTACGAAAAGGTCTTGTCCTTCATCCTTATAAGATCAAACTGACTCAAGAACTAAAGCCACTTGATCATTTGAAACGCCGAAACTTCTCCGATTGAGCTCTGGTAGAGTTAATGTTATGTCTTAATGGAAAATCCTATATTTATAGTCAAGAAGATACATTTAACACTGATCCTGCAGTTTGTATTTTTTTCTCTTAAAATTAGCTTTGTAAAATTTTGTCCACTGTAATTTATTGCCATGAAAAATAGGTATCACAGTAGTGGTGTACTGTATCGGCCAAGGCCACATTTAACTTAAACATGCACCAAAATTAAAGACGGTTTTCTTTATTGGGCTCTGGTAGAGTTCTGTGGTCACAAGGCATAACAGCATATGTGTGTTTTTGCAAGTTTTCAGGAGAGCATTTTAAAGGTTTGAATCGATATAGCAAAAATCTTTTATGACCTATTTTGATTTTTACGCCTGAAATTTCTCAGGATTTGGAAGTGAAATGAATTAATAAAAAAACATTCATAAAATTATTTTAATTATAAATGTTATAGACTAAAAACTGTTTATGCTGTTATTTCCTTTTTAAATAAATTAATTTAAAAAACACTTAACTCGAGTTGTGTCTTTTTTACAAAATGCATTTTAGTATATATTGTAATATATATCGACTTATGCTGATAAATCAAAGCATGATTTCGAAGTTTACAACACCCGGCAGTCAATATTAGATTTTAGAATAACAGCATAAGTTGAGTTATGCTTTTATGCTAGGCCTTAGTTCAATTTGGAATAATAACACAGCTCAGATATGCTGTTACGACTTCATACGATTTACATCTTCAATAGTCCAAAGATGACTGGGGAATAAAAACACAAGTATAGTTTTCAAAGGAAAAAATGTGAGATATGCTGTTATGTACTTTAAGAAATGCCTTATAGCTAGATAACTAAACAAGGTATAATCACCAAAATTTGTCACAATATGTAATCGAACATGGCGAACATCGTGGCATTAAATATGCAATTTGAGCATAACTCGAGTTATGCTGTTTTGTCTTGTGACCACAGAGTTAATGTCCGATTGGGCTATGGTAGAGTTAATGTTATGTCTTAATGGAAAGCCCTATATTTATAGTCAAGAAGAGACATTTACCACTGATCCTGCAGTTTGTATTTTTTTCTCTTAAAATTAGTTTTGTAAAATTTTGTCCACTGTAAAAAATGGCATGAAAAATAGGTATCACAGTAGTGGTGTACTGTATCGTATAGTCGGCCAAGGTCACATTAAACTTAAACATGCACCAAAATTAAATACGGTTTTCTTTAAAATGTAATCCCGTTACATACGAATACTGCTATTTCATTACTACTATTGTTTTGTGAACAATTTCCAACATTTGAGTGCCTATATCAACCACCTTCCTTTCACTTTCCACTCACCCAGTCAACTGTCAAGCAAACTATTCAACAGATGACGGTAACTAAGACGTCACTCAACATATTACATTTCGAATTTCACATATCCACTTCTTTGCACTGCCACATATGAGTCATTCCACGCCAAACGGGGCGATTTTTGACATCACTTTTTTTGATTGCTTCGAAATTTTGTGTATGCATTATTAACCTAAAAATATCTTATACGTAGTTCAAGAAAAAATTTAAAAAAAAAATTCTTTAAGAGTTATGAGCAATTTAAAGTTGACGAAATTACTATACCTTGTTTTGAAGGTAATTTCAACTACTACAACTAACTGGTGTAAGCACTGCAATAAAAATACTAATTAAGGTAATTTCAACTACTACAACCAACTTGATTAAGCACTGCAACAAATATACTAATTTTTAATGTTTTTGCCCTTTTATACTTTCTATTGCGATTTTCAAAATGATTACACCCTTCGATTTTTTTGAAATTTTAATGTCGTATTCTGAGATGTCTTTGTTAGCTCCTGTATGAATTTGGAAGTGGTGAATTGATAGGAACTATTTTTTACGATTTTTTATAACAAAACCGTTTGCATAATTTCTGTGAATGTGCTTTAAATAATTAACAGAATGAGTGATTTCAGGAGATACAAGCAAAAGAATGAACACCTTTTAGAAAAAAAACGCAATTTCGCCAACTTTAAATTGCTCATAACCCTTAAAGAATTTTTTTTTAAATTTTTTCTTGAACTACGTATAAGATTTTTTTAGGTAAATCATGCATACACAAAATTTCGAAGCAATCAAAAATAGTGATGTCAAAAATCGTCCCGTTTGGCATGGAATGACTCATATGCCTCCCGGATTTTACGGAAAATGTAATACTGACTTCAGTATATTGTTGGGAGTTTAGTACTCGTATGCTTTTTCGTGTTACTAATAAAACGTTGTTTTTCAATCACGTTTTCCGCTTATCATTGATTGCTATATTTTTTTGTGCATTGAGAGAAAATTTTTAAAAACTGTTACACGGAGAAAAAACTGGAAACAAAATATGTTTGAAAGCAAAATGAAAATAAAATATATTTTTGTTTAAATGTTTTATATTTACATACGGAAAAAGATATTTCATTATCTCTTTCCTCAATATTAATTTTTTCGGTGTTTAGGTGCAGATTATTTAAAAAAACGGGAAATAATAATACTTAAATAAGCTACAGGATTTTATTTCCGACTTAAAGTAAAAAAGCTTACTTTTCCAAAAATAATAAGTTTCTAGCAAATATACTACAGATGCTATTTTCTCTTAGCGTAGACATTTTAAACTAAAATTAATTAAACCACTTTGGGGTAGATTGAAATAAAGGTTGTAATAATATTAGAATGATCTGATCGTTTTATTAACACTTCGCGGACCATCCTATAGTAAAGCCAGAATGCGATGCAGCATATAAAAGTAGACCACTATTGTAATGTTAAACATTCTAAAGCTCACAACTTTCGTACTGCTATGCCGACCTAAATGCAGTTTTCTTGAGAATCTGCAAAGTAAGAATACATATCATACAGCTGCGAATATATTGGAAAGTAAAATTTTTTCGTATCGTTATATATTTTGATATTCCCCTACATATGTCGCTCTCAAATATTATTATTAGGTCGAATCGCCACAGAGTGGTATAAATTAGATTAATTTTTTTTCCAATATATTTCTATCTGTGTAGTTCCTATATGCAATATTCAACTTTAGCAGAAAACTGCACTTCTGAGAAATCATATCAATGGGCATATTAATTGCATTGAAATACGTAGTATCCTGGCAAAGTTGAAGATTTTAAATTGCTTTCCTCAACAACAAACAATAAATGTCAATGCAAAGTCGCTAAAATACAAGTAAGATTGTTATCATAGTCACTTCAAATGAATAGCTGCAAATTAATTAAGATTTTCCTTTGATGATTTTATATAATTTTGAAGTGAACATGAATGGAAAGAATTTAGATCAATTAGAAGCGGAATGAAATCGACATTCGATAATAGATAAAGCTCTTCAAATGCATCCAATAAATGAAGCTTGTATGTTCGGTACGTGGAGAAATCGTCGGTAATTTAATGTCCTATATTTGAAACATTGACAAATAAAATGAATGAGGACAAGTAACAAAAGTTTTGGGATCTTAGAACCTACGTTATTTTTAAAGATATGAACATTTCCTCGAAGAAAAATGAAATCGAATCAAGAACATTTTCGTAGATCAATTACACAGCTCAAAAGAGTTATATTCTGTGTCGCATGTCTTTGTCAAACGTTTGCGAAGTCAACATTTTAATCATGCTAAACTTCATTTACCTGCAACGTTTGGAAATCATTAAAAATTACAGTGTTCGCAACTTTAAGAGCGCTTACTCCAATTTTCGGCCGTAATAATCGTCCCACCCGACAGGCTGTTCGTGCTATAGTGGATAAATTTGAATCCAAATTATCACTTTTGGATGTTTCGGCGCCAAAGAGACGCCGTACCGCTCGAAGCGACGAAAATATCGCAGCCGTAAGTGTCTCCGTTCAAAATGAGCCAAATCAGTCGATTCCACGTCGTTCTCAGGAATTGGGCATCTCTCAAACCACACTGTGGAGTATTTTACGAAAAGGTCTTGGCCGTCATCCTTATAAGATCAAACTGGCTCATGAACTAAAGCCACTTGATCATTTGAAACGCCGAAACTTCTCGGATTGGGCTCTGGCAAAGTTAATGTTATGTTCTTAATGTAATACTCTATATTTATAGTCAAGAAGAGACTTTTACCACTGTTCCTGTAGTTTGTAATTTTTTCTCTTAAAATTTGTTTTGTAAAATTTTGCCCCTGTAATTTATTGGTAAATGCCATTCGCATGAAAAATAGGCATCACAGTAGTGGTGTTCTGTATCGTATAGTCGGCCAAGGTCACATTAAACTTAAACATGCTCCAAAATTAAAGACGGTTTACTCTAAAATGTAATCCCGTTACATACGAATACTGCTATTTCATTACTACTATTGTTTTGTGAACAATTTTTAACATTTAAGTGCCTATATCTACCACCTTCCTTTCACTTTCCACTCATCCAGTCAGCTGTCAAGCAAAGTAGTCAACAGATGACTGTAACTAAGACGTCACTCAACATATTAAATTTCGAATCTCACATATCCACTTCTTTGCACTGCCACATATGCCTCCCGGATTTTACGGAAAATGTGAAACTGATTTCAGTATATTGTTGGGAGTTTAGTACTCGTATGCCTTTTTAGTTTTTCAATAACGTTTTCCGCGTATCATTGATTCATATATTTGTGTTGTGCATTGAGCGAAAATTCATAATAACTGTTACACGGAGAAAAAAACAGGAAACAAAATATGTGTGAAAGCAAAATGAAAATAAAATATATTTTTGTTTAAATATTTTATACTCGTATTTACATACGGAAAAAGATGTTCCAATATTAACTTTTTTGGTGTTTATGTGCAGACTATCTTAAAAAAAGGATAAGACATAAATAAATAAACAGGATTTTTTCCGACTTATAGTAAAAAAGCAAACTTTCCTAAAAAACAATGTGTTTCCAGCAAATAATGGATGATTTTTCCAACTTTCTATTTGGCAACACTGTTTTTGGCAGCTCGGCTGTTTTCGCGTAACATGTTACTGTCAAACATGTTCAGTTTGGTCTATACTTTAACCACGAATTGACTTACAAACGAATAACGTTTGCGGATTATTGAATTTAGTCTATTTTTTTTGAATTTTGAGTTCGGTGAACAGTTTATTTCACGTTTGGGACCGGTCAATTGGCCGCTTAGATCGTGCGATTTAACGCCTTTAGATTATGTTTTTCGGGGCTATGTTAAGGCTCGTGTCTACGGTTGACGCACTGGGAGCCAATATTAAAGAATTTATTCGTGAGATACCGGCCGATATGTTGGAGAAAGTATGCCAAAATTGGACCCAGCGTATGAATCATTTGAGGCGCAGCCGCTGTCTATATTTACATGAAATTATCTTTAAACATTGAATTTTATAGACCGTTCTATCGACTCAATAAAGATTTCATTCATTTCTCTAAATCTTAGGATAGGCATTTTCAACTAAAATTAATTAAACCACGGTGGGGTCGATTGAAATACAAGTCGATAGCTCCATTCTAAAACATGCTAAGTCGACTTAGCATAGTTTTAGTGAGATTGCATTTTTAATTTCTAAATATTCCAAATTATATTCAGTCAAAATTTGGTGTTTATCCGTCAACCCAATCAAAAGTTATTCACAAAACAGTAGAGGTCATTTGATTTGCATTACAAAGGAATTCCACACAAATTTAGAGAAATCATCAAACTTTGATCGCCTCTCCTGAAAAACTACCTTTTTTATACCCTACACCACACTGTGGTACAGGGTATTATGACTTTGTGCATTAGTTTGTAACACCTAAAAGGAGAAGAGATAGACTCATTGTTTATAATAGCGATCGACTCAGAATCACTTTCTGAGTCGATTTAGCCATGTCCGTCTGTCTGTCTGTCCGTCTGTCCGTCTGTCCGTCTGTCCATGTATTCTTGTGATCAAAGTGCAGGTCGTATTTATGGTCCGATTGTGATGAAATTTAGCATAGTGCTCTTTTTTGGCCCAAGGACGATCCCTATTGAAATTGGTTAAAATCGGTTCAGATTTGGATATAGTCTCCATATATATGTTTCACCCGATTTGACACGCAAGCGCCGTAGAAACCACATTTGACATCCGATCTTTATGAAATTCGGCAGAGAGAGTTTTATTATTACGTGAATGACTACCAAATTCGGAGAAAATCCGATCAGATTTAGATATAGCCCCCGTATATATGTTTCACCCGATTTGGCATGTAAGCACTGTAGGAACTGTATTTTAAATCAGATCAGTACGAAATTTGGCAGAGAGAGTTCTCTTATTACATGAATAAACACTGCCAAATTCGGGGAAAATCGGTTCAGATTTAGATATAGCCACCATATATATGTTTCACCCGATTTAACATTTAAGCGCTGTAGAAATCGTGTTTTATATCCGATCAGTACGAAATTTAACAGAGAGATTTCTCTTATTACATGAATAAACACTGCCAAATTCGGGGAAAATCGGTTCAGATTTAGATATAGCCACCATATATATGTTTCACCCGATTTAACATTTACGCGCTGTAGAAATCATGTTTTATATCCGATCCGTACGAAATTTAACAGAGAGAGTTTTCTTATTACATGTATGAACACTGCCAAATTCGGGAAAAATCGGTTCAGATTTTAACATAGTCCCAATATATATGTTACACCCGATTTGACATGTAAGCGCTGTAGAAACCGTGTTTTATATCCGATCAGTACGAAAATCGGCAGAGAGAGTTTGGTTATTACATGTATGAACACTGCCAAATTCTTATCGCAATGCTCATTTTCGCATTGGTAGGTAGGTGTAGGGTATTATATAGTCGGCCCCGCCCGACTTTCTGTTTTTCCTTACTGGTTTCACTTAGCATAGTTTAGAATGGAGGTGTCAAAGTGGTAATGCGCCATATAAAAGTAGACCACTTTTGTAATGTTAAACATTCTAAAGTTCACAACTTTCGTACTGCTCTGCCGAACTAAATGCAGTTTTCTTGAGAATTTACATAGTAATAAAACATATCATATGGCTGCGAATATATTGGGAAGTAAATTTTTTTCGAATTGGTATATGTTTTGATATGCCCCTACATAAGTCGCTCTAAAATATTTTTCTTTCAAATTTAAAAACATTGCATGTTTAAATCGAACCACCACAGATTGGTAAAAATGAGATTTATTGTTTTTCCAAAATATTTCTTTCAGTGTAGTTCCAATCTGTGATATTCAGCTTTAGAAGAAAACTGCACTTCTGAGAAATCATATCAATGGGCTTATAATTGCATTGAAATACGCAGTATCCTGGCAAAGTTGAAGATTTTACATTGCTTTTCTAAATTAGAATCAATAAATGTCAATGCAGAGTCGCTAAAATACAAGTAAGATTGTTATCATGGTCACTTCAAATGAATAGCTGCAAATTAATTAAGATTTTCCTTTGGAGATTTTATATAATTTTGAAGTGAACATGAATGGAAAGAACTTAGAACAATTAGAAACGGAATGAAATCGACATTCGATAATAGATAAAGCTCTTGAAATGCATGCAATAAATGAAGCTTGTATGTTCGGTACGTGGAGAAATCGTTTGAAATTTAATGGCAAATATTTCAAACATTGACAAATAAAAATGGATGAGAATAAGTATCAAAAGTGTTGGAATCGACATTGGCAAACGTTTTTAGAACCTACGTTGTTTATAAAGATACGAATATTTCCTCGAAGAAAAATTTAATTAACTCAAGAACATTTTCGTAGATCAATTACACAGCTCAACAAAAAAAGTTTTTTTCTGTATTGCATTTCTTTGCAGTTTATGTGGATATATCAGATAATGTAGTTTTCATGCTAAAAGGTGGAAACTTTAAATTTACTCTAGTATCCAAAATTAAGATGCCCTCTTCTTCTTTAAAATTCATTTCATTCATGCGTCCGATATCTTGCGATAAAATGCAAAGTCGGACGTGGCCGACTATATAATACTCCACAACTTCCTAACAAAGGGCATACAATAACACAGTGCAACAAAATATACTCAAGTTGAAAAAAAAATTACCCGATATTATTTTTCCTGTTAGTCTTGTCGAGTAAAACAATAATCCTTTTTTGAAATTCCCCGAAACCCCCAAAATCCGGATTTATGGGGAAAACCGATTTTTTTTGCCTTTCTGCACTTACACGCCTATAACTTTGTTAATTATTAACCGATTTTCAATCGAATTTGGAAAGACCTCTCGAACGATTTATATGTTGTTTATTTAAAGGTTATATGCCCTACAAACACATTTCCCCCTTTTTTACATTTTCTAGTTTATGCAATGTTTTATCAATTATTTTGTGAGATAATCTCACGATTAATTGATTTGCATATCGGAGAGTTTCAAATGATCAAGTGACTTGAGTCAGTCTGATCTTATAAGGATGAAGGCCAAGATGTTTTCGCAAATTACGCCACAGTGTGGTTTGAGAGATGCCCAGTTCCTGAAAACGACGTGGAATCGACTGAATTGGCTCATTTTGAACGGATACACATACGACTGCTATATTTTCGTCGTTTCGAACGGTACGTAGTCTCTTTGGCGCTGGAACATCCAAAAGTGAAAACTGGGATTACAATTTATCCACTATAGCACGCACAACCTGTCGGGTGGGACATTGGAATAAGCGCTCTTAAGGTTGAGAGCACCGTAATTTTTAATGATTTCCAAACGTTGAACGTAAGTGAATTTTACCATGATGAAAATGTTGACTTCTAACGTTTTGACACTGAAAGATCATTAAAAATGTTTGAGGTTGCGTTGACATAAAGCTACGAAATTGTTATGTCCCTATTAGAAAACCCGATAAATTGTGTAAGGAAACCGATATAACTTTTAGCCGATATAACTTTTAGGATATAACTTTTAGCAATTTTTGAAAATATCATAAATAGCACCGTATACACGGCTATGCGGTGGTATTGAAAAAAAATTATATGCTATTGAAAAAATTATAAAGCTAATAAATGTTTCTTAATACATTGGGTAAGATAACCGTCTAAAATTAAAGGTCATCAGGGCAGCAACATATGCTCTGAGCGTGCTCGAAACCGAATTTTTAGTTTAGAATTTTGTTCCTGGTTTTTAAATTTGAGAAAAAAATGTGTAATACGTCAGCTAAGTCGAGGATCTTAATTCACTTTAATATTGTGATCACGATCTAAAATTTGCTAAATATATAATTTTTTTTAATGTGCAAAACTCCTATATCTCCAATACTAGTATATGACAGAATAAGATCAAAAAGTAGATTTGTGATCACCACATAACAAGTTATTAAATGGTGGTATTTGGAAGACTGTTTATGGTATTAAGACAGACTGTGGGTGCTATAAAAACTTTACAGTGTTCAAAATTTTAAGTATTTGTTTGAACTGGTATTAAAGTTATAACTTGTTACTTTTCGAACAAAATGGTACCTTTGTGTGGAAGGTTCCAAAAAGAGCATGGCAATAACGAAAATTTTTTAGAGGATACTAACATCTAGGTACTATAAACAATTACACTGAACAAAATTTCAAGTATTTGTATGCACTGGTATTATATTTATAATCTGTTAACTTTGGTACCAAAAGGGGTGTGCCAATAACGCCCACTTTTCACTTAACTACTATTTATGTACACATTTAGTTTTAATGACACTTTAATAATTCAGTCAATTTCAAACGGACTTTTTCCTTACAAAATATACTATATATAATAATTAAAGACAAATAAACATATATTTCTAAATCGTACGAAAGGTCTAAGAATCTTCTTTCGTTTAGAGATTGTAAATCGGTTAATAATTAACTAAATCCGGTTTTTACCCGTATATCCGAATTTTTGGGGTGTACGGAAATGTTACTGATCAAATGTTGTATTACTCGCCAAGACCTACAATAAAAATAGTATCGCGGTTTTTGGACTGTCGCACTGTGTAATAATTTGGAATACATTTTTAGGCCTTTCTTGATATTGAATGGAATTTTAACAACATTCACACAGATCTCATGTGGAGCCTCCTCGGATAAATGGAACAGAACTGGTCTTTTCAGAAAATACAAAATTTTTAGAAATAATTCTAGATAGGAAATTCTGATTTATACTTAATGTACGCGAACGTTTAAGGTAGGCCAATATCACTTTATATCCTTGCAGGAAAGCTGTAGGGTCGCGTCGAGCGTCTCTTTTAAAATCGCCCAGTGAATATGTGTACCACTTGTACGGTATTGTGGTGGACGGCACACGAAGATCGGTATATGCACATATCTTTATGAGATTTATAAAGTATTGACAAAATTAAACAACTCTTACAGAAATTTTAAATGCAGTGAACGAATCAAAATTACTTTGGTCACTGCTACATTGACCACAATCTTACAAGAAGTACAACAAAACTATTAAAGATTTTGATAGCGCCAGAATTGAGCACGAGCCAAAAATTGTCTATGTGGATAGTCCTTAGGTTATAATGCTATTCGTATTATAATATATGTAGATTTAATTATTAAATCTTTGCTATTTTAAAAGTCCTGTAAGATAAACAGACGATCACGAAATGAAACTGAGTATGAATGGTCTCTAAATTCACATGTATATAGTATCGTTCATGGGTGACAAAAAAGTTGACATTTGTGGCACCGTGTAGTATTAATAGGGTAATCCAGATAATTTTCGTTCAGTTATATTCACAATTTTCCTGCTTCAGTATAAAACGATCAATTCTTCGGAATTGGTATGATTGTGCTCTCCTCATACGCTTTGTTTGTTTCAAAAAACTACTCTTAAAGTGTCTAATATAGCAGAACACAAAAATTGTCCATCCAATTTTACTCCTATCCTGTTTTGTTGTTTTAATTGTCCAGTAGATTTCCTAATACTATTCACATAACTCAATTTGCAGTGACGGCGTTTCTTTCACTCCTTTAAGTAACCACCCGTGCGTATGATTAATCGTTAGAGATATGGCCATAGCATGAAACGATTGTGCCGACATATCCTGCTGGGCGATTGTCCTGTAAATTGCAGGACAGGATACCAAAATGTGAAGTGTACTTCGTGCTGTCAATACAAATGACATTTATATGGATATATATTATATTTTGTGAACGATGCTTTAGCCAAGAGTAAAACTTCTCCCCTAAATAGTTATTTATATTAACATACCTGAATGTCAGCTATGCCAAAGAGTCGCCAAAGCCATCACCGTCACATACATGCCATGAAATATGTGCACATTCCGATTATATTAGAAAAGTATATGAGATGTGTTTATTAAGTTGGGTCAGCAAGGATATTTTTGCATGTTTTTAAAAAATGTTTTAAATTAGGTATTTTGAATGGATATTTACTTCTTAAGACAAAAGTCATATTAACTGACGAATACGAAGACTTAAAAACGATTAGTACTAAAGTTTTTATTCCCTGAAAAATAATTTCTTTTAATATGGTGCCATTATAAATTACAATAATAATTTGTAATATATAGTTTGAAATACGTAATGCCTTTTGTTCATCCTGAACGAATTTGTTATATTATGTTACAACTTAATACACGAACATTTGAATATCTTATTGGCAGATAATACTTTCATTTGTTTTATATATATGTGCTAACAAATGTTCAGGTTGACATTATTACGTTTAATAAATTCTTATTTCCAATTCTATGCCCAAAAGATAACATTTATGTCTACGTTCTTTGAAGAAATATGCATAATTTACGAAATATGGCCAAATCAACACGTTACAATATGTCAGTATTTAGTTTGAACATACTAAATGTATATTAATATATTTAGCATGTATTAATAAAAAGTAGAATGTGTAGCTCACGGGAACGAAGGAATTATATCGTTTTGGTGAAATATGTAAAAAGCATAAAATTTATTAAATTTTATAAATTACATATTTTGTTTTTGCACTTAGTCAGGCTCAAGATAATTTTTGTTGCTTTCGATTTATGAAAGCTACTTTTTTAAATTAAAGAAGATGAATTGTGAAGTATAATGGGGGTGGTTGTAACGGTTGGATAGACAGATCTGTTTCGGGATCCACCAAACTCCCATTGTCAACATCCTTCACAACGATTTGTTCAGTCGATCATGGAAAGTTACAAATAGAAATTTGAAACTGGGTTTAAAAAATTATACTGATTCCTTACATTATTATAAGGATATTATTCCTTTATCTATATACGAGTATATAAAAATGAAATGGTGTTTGTTGGTACGCGATGGACTCGAAAACGGCTAAACAGATTTTGCTGAATTTTTGCGTGAGTACATCATTTGGTGTGTGGAAGGTTCGTACCTATATTCGGTTATGATTAGACAAAGGGGCGTGGCACCGCCCACATAACGTGAAATTTAAAAGTGAAATATCTCGGGTACTATTGGATCAAAATTCTAGAAATTCTATATATGTGACCTTGGTACCAGTAAACATCATGGAGCCAAAAACCGGTGTGATAGTTACAGTGGGCGTGGCACCGCCCATACAACCTAAAATTCAAATATGAAATATTTCGGATACTATTGGAGCAAAATTCTCATGTGTCATGTAGCTGAAAACTGGGGTGATAGTGACAGTGGGCTTGGCACCGCCCACATAACCTAAAATTTAAATATGAGATATTTCGAATACTGTAGTAGCAAAATTCTCAAAATTGGGTATGTGTGACCTTGGTACCAGTACGCGTCACAGGACTTAAAACGGGGAAACAGTGAAAGCGGGCGTGGCACCGCCCACACAACCCAAAATTCAAATATGAAATGGACTCGAAAGCGGCTGAACAGATTTTGCTGAATTTTTGCATGATAATATCTTTTGGTGTGTGGAAGGTTCGTAGCTATATTCGGTTTTGATTGGACAAAGGAGCGTGGAACCGCCAATACAACGTAAAATTTAAAAGTGGAATATCTTGCGTACTATTGTTTCAAAGTACTCGAAATTCTACATGTGTGACCTTGGTACCAATACACATCATGGAGCCAAAAACCGGTGTGATAGTGACAGTGGGCGTGGCTCCGCACACACAACCTAAAATTCAAATATGAAATATTTAGAATACTATTGAAGCAAAATTCTCGAAATTGGGTATGTGTGACCTTGGTGCCATTACGCGCCATGTAGCTGAAAACTGGGTTGATAGTGACAGTGGGCGTGGCACCGTCCACACAACCTAAAATTCTAATATGAAATATTTCGAATATGTGTGACCTTGGTACCAGTACGCGTCACAGGATTAAAAACGGGGAAACAGTGAAAGCGGGCGTGGCACCGCCCACAAAATTCAAATATGAAATATTTAGAATACTATAGCAGTTATGTAGAACCATAACTGCTATAGTATTGTAGAACCAGATCGAGTGCTGGAGCAAGAAATTGGCGTAATAGTAACAGTGGGCGTGGCACCGGGTACTCCTACACAACCTGAAATTTCAAAATTCAATATTTCGATCACTATATAGCCATGTTTTCGAAGAAGAAGAATCAGCCATGGCTGTCTGGCCTTGGTACCAGTAGGGGTGATGGAGCTACAAACATGAACGATGGAAACAGTTGGCATGACACCCCCATATAAATAAAAAATGTAGAACGCAATATTTGAAAAAGTATTGCGGCATTATCTTTACAAAAGAGGGTGATAAGGGCGTGGCGCCGCCCATACAATCCGTGATGTGAATTTGAAAAATTTTTAATATCATTGCAGGACAGTTTTGAAAATTTGCATGAAAATAGTGTCAATGGACAAAGTTCTACAAACGAAATATAAAGAGGCGTTGCACTCATCGTCTTGAAGTTTATAGTGGATGCTGTTAATAGCACTCTACAGAATCTGATTAAAAATCTGGTCAGTGGAAGTATCTGTGCATACGACACGCTTGCTGAAAACGAAATAACTGGAGACCATTATATCTAGATTGAGGCTTGACCAAGTGTGTTTAGTATTCAAGTGCCTTCAAAGTTAGCACGTGACTCAACAAAATTGGGAGATATCGGATTAGAGGGCGTGACTACGCGCATGCGGTATCATTATAGAAAAAATAAGTACTGATGGAATTATTGCACTAATTGGTATGACTGTATTTCACAGTAATCTATATGCCCCAACAAAGAATGACGACGTAGCCTCCCAAGGTGATTTGACTGGTATTGCACTACACGAAATTTGTGCATTTAAGTGCAATAAGGAAGACCCGAAAACACAGCCGTAATATCAGGAGTGTCAACATATCATATGGTTCTATTTTACTAAAACGCACTTTGGGGGCAGCGAAGCGCACCGGGTCAGCTAGTCTATATATATAAAAATGAAATGGTGTTCGTTGGTACGCGATGGACTCGAAAACGGCTAAACAGATTTTGCTGAATTTTTGCATGAGTATGTACATCATTTGGTGTGTGGAAGGTTCGTAGCTATATTCGGTTATGATTGAACAAAGGGGCGTGGCACCGCCCACACGACGTGAAATTTAAAAGTGAAATATCTCGGGTACTATTGGATCAAGATTCTCGAAATTCGATATGTGTGACCTTGGTACCAGTACACATCATGGAGCCAAAAACCGCTGTGATAGTTACAGTGGGCGTGGCACCGCCCATACAACCTAAAATTAAAATATGAAATATTTCGAATACTATTGGAGCAAAATTCTCGAAATTGGGTATGTGTGCCTTTGTGCCAGTACGCGTTATGTAGCAGAAAACTATGGTGATCGTGTAAGTGGGCGTGGCACCGCCCACACAACCTAAAATTCAAATATGAAATATTTCGAGTACTATTGCATTATATAACCTAAAATTCAACTATGAAATATTTCGAATACTATTGGAGTAAATTCTCGAAAATGGGTATGTGTGACCTATTAAGTATTTGTGCCTTGCTAGCAGTACGCGTGTTGGAGCCAACAACAGGTGTGATTGTGACAGTAGGCGTGGTACCACCCACACTACCAGAAATTCAGAAGTGCAATATTTTGATTGCTATTGGACCAAACTTCTCGAAATTTGGTATGTGGAACCAGATAGTGTGCTGGTGCAAGAAACTGGCGTGATAGTAAAAGTGGGCGTGGCACCGCCCACACAACCTGAAATGTCAAACATGACGTCTGAATATATGTATAATATTGACTGCGCTATTGCAGCTAGCCTGTAAAAATGGGTATGTAACCTTCGAACCACAACCAATGATTGTACCAAAAACTGGCATCGTATTAACAGTGGGTACTCCTACACAACCTGAAATTTCAAAATCGAAGTTTGGCTGTCTGGCCTTGGTACCAGTAGGGGTGATGGAGCTTCAAACAGCAACGATGGAAACAGTTGGCGTGACACCCCCATATAACTAAACAATGTAAAACGCAATATTTGAAATAGTATTGCGACGATATCTTTGCAAAATAGAGTGTTAATTATATCTAGATTGACGCTTGACCAAGTGTGTAAAGTATTCAAGTGCCTTCAAAGATGGCACGTGACTCAACAAAATTGAGAGCTATCGGATTAGAGGACATGACTACGGGCATGCGGCATCGTTGTAGAAAAAATAAATGCTGATAGAATTATTGCACTTATTAGTATGACTTTATTTCACAGATATCTATATGCCCCAACAGAGAATGCGCGACGTAGCCTCCCAAGGTGATTTGATTTGTTGTTGCACTACACGAAATTTGTGCATTTACGTGCAATATTGATGACCCGAAAACACTGCCGTAATATCAAGAGTGTCAACATATCATATGGTTTTATTTCACTGAAACGCACTTTGAGGGCAGCGAAGCGCACCGGGTCAGCTAGTATTATTATAAGGAATTAACCGTTTTTTGAAATTAAATATATACATATTTTTTAAAATTAATAAACTCTATTATTCAAATTTATATGGAACAGTCTCAAAACTTATACCTTGTATGGCGCCAATATCAAAACTTCCACAGAAATGGTCCACTATGCTACTCATACACAAAAGTGTGTTCCATAAGAATAATAAGAGTTTAATTTATTTGTGGGAACATCTCGCATTCGGATAGAATTTGGCGAAACTACTATTAATTGTGTAAGAATGAAACCACTGCAAATATTTCGAGAAAATGCAAAAAGAAAAAAGTTTATTTCTTATTTTTATTTATTTATTTCTTCTATGGAAAAACAATTCCTTACAGACTATTGCTTAATAATAAATTAATTCTAGTATATTTTTAAATTCAGAAATATTCATAGATTATTCATTTTACAGATTTTGTTAAATTCCATAAGGGATCGAACAATAGGCTCATTAAGACCATAATTAGTTCTATGAAGTGGTATATTAATAATTAATAACTTAATAAAAACGGACAATCAATAAATCCACAAATAACTTTATATAAAACCAGTAAGGAAAGGCTAAAGTCGGGCGGGGCCGACTATATAATACCCTACACCACTCTCGTAATATTGAATAATTCTGATATATAAATTTTGTAATTCATGTATAAATTGTTTACATAAATTTATTTATACTTAAATAATACCATGTACCAAAGTGTGGTGTAGGGTATAAAAACGATTGGATCTAAAGAGCCAAATCGGATGAAACATATATATGGGAGCTATAGCTAAATCTTTACCGATTTTCTTCAAATTCGGCAATGTTGGTTCATGGATCAAGAAACTCTTCCATTCTAAATTTCAAAACGATTGGATGTAAAATATAGCTTCTATAGAACTAAAAGGCCAAATCGGACGAAACATATATATGGGAGCTATACCTAAATCTTAACCGATTTTCTTCAAATTCGGTAGTGTTGGTTCATGGATCAAGAAACTCTACCATTCTAAATTTCAAAATGATTGGATTTAAAATAAAGCTTCTACAGGACTAAAGAGCAAAATCGGACGAAACATATATATGGGAGCTATAGTTAAATCTTAACCGATTTTCTTCAAATTCGGTAGTGTTGGTTCATGGATCAAGAAACTCTACCATTCTAAATTTCAAAACGATTGGATGTAAAATACAGCTTCTTCAGGACTAAAGAGCAAAATCGGACGAAACATATATATGGGAGCTATAGCTAAATCTTAACCGATTTTCTTCAAATTCGGCAATGTTGTTTCATGGATCAAGAAACTCTACCATTCTAAATTTCAAAACGATTGGATGTAAAATACAGCTTTTATAGGACTAAAGGGCAAAATCGGACGAAACATATATATGGGAGCTATAGCTAAATCTTAACCGATATTCTTTAAATTCGGTAGTGTTGGTTCGTGGATCAAGAAACTCTACCATTGTAAATTTCAAAACGATTGGATGAAAGATATATATGGGAGCTATATCTAAATCTGAACCGATTTTAACCAAATTCAATAGCGATCTTAACAGCTGCGAAATACTCTAAACTGCAGAATTTCAGAACGATCGGAGTGAAATTGCGACCTGTAGTCGACGAACAACTTTACATGGACAGACGGACGGACGGACAGACATGCTTAAATCGACTCAGCTAGTGATTCTGAGTCGATCGGTATACTTTAAGGTGGGTCTAGCTGTGTTATTTTCAGGTGTTACAAACATCTGCCATGAAACAAACTTATAATACCCTGTACCACAGTGTGGTGTAGGGTATAAACATTAAAGATTGGCAGCATCTTCGGTTAGCAAATATTGGAAGGTGAATAAGTTTACATCGAGATTCATAGGAAGGAAATGGCCAAAGAAACATAGAAACATTATATGGTCAATGTGGACCATATAAACTCGCTTTGTTAGGTACGATAGTGCCAACCGAGAGACTTTGAATGGAAAACAACTTTGGCCAAATTAGAAATCAAAATATGATGAGATACTTTATCAAAACCTTTAGAAAAATCCAAGGATATTGAACCAATTTGACATCCTCTTCCAAAGCTTCTGTGACAAAAGTTTGTAAAGATCAATAAATTAGTCAAGGTAGAACGCCCTTCAATGAACCCATGCTGATATTCAAATAGATACGGTTTAACAGCTGAGAACATCTTACGATACATGAAGTGCTTAAAAATTTTTGAAACATTAGATAGTTTAGCAATAGGCCTATAATGGCAGACATTGATTTATCACCAGATTTGAAAACTGGGGTGATAAATGCAATTCTCCGTTGATCAATAAATAAACCCGTTCACAGCGATTTATTGAAATAGTTATTAATATTTCTTTCTTGGAAGCTTAATAGGCACTGTTTGTACAGAAATTTATTCAGAACGGAAAATTGTGAGAATAATAGCTATATAGCCGTTTTGATTCGCTGTCATTTGTGGACTTATGTGACTTATAAAATTTATTCCTTAAATTCTTCAATTTCTATAAACCTGAAGAATACCACGATAACTTATGAATTTTGCCAACTTTATAACTGATATAATTGCTGGTAAGATGATTTATAGTATTAACAAATAACTTGGCCAATCAATACTTAGGATAGAATTGTCAAAAGAGCTTTGGCCAAACAGATTTAATCTGGGGAAATTTAAAAAAAATCAAACTCAACCTCCAGAGCCACATGATCCTTATCAGTTACGGATAATGGATGATTACATGAATGAATGGTAAATTTTAAGTTCTCATTAATAAATTCAATGTACTGAAAAAACAATCTGACCTAAATTGATTGCCAAAAACTATCAATTAAATTAATTTCAATATCATAATTAACATTAGAGGCACAGGAAATGTTGTACAAATCACCTTGCCCAAATTCAAATCACCAAAGACGGCCAGATCATTTTGGTCAAAGTCAGCAGCAACAGTTAGAATATTGTTAATATGCTCATCATACAATAAACTGGAACTATTTGTAGGGATGTACTCGTATGATACCATGACTAATAACGAAGACTGATAAACAATGTGAACACATAATTTACAGTTATTTATCTGCATTGTACACAAAATATTGTAATTTGGTCAAAAATAACAAACAAATTCTTTGTTTTTCAACAATACTTTTGGTGTTATGTGGTGTATACGTATTACGCACATTTTTTGGAAATGTAACTTTTACGCCAGATACATTTTCCTATAGCCGGAAGTTGGGCCCCGGAAAACAAACCTCAAAATAGAAAATTAGTAACGATAGGCTACAGTGGGACGGAGCCCCCTATATGATACCCTACACCACCTTGATAGAGCAGAATAAGCATGCATAGCATAGCATAGTTGCACTAAATTTAAGAAGTAAATGAACCAATATTTCTTAAAAAAAAAGTTTCGAACATTTAGCTTCTCTAACACATACATTCATAATCGGAATGTACATATATCGCTCACTCACTTAAAGACTGTCATAACTCAAAATTAAAAATTTTTGAGGTTGCCTTACAGAAATGCTAATTTTGCAAATATCCATAAATCAATCTCAACGAAATTTAGTTTATAAGTTAACAATAATATTTCGGATTATTCCACCTTTTCTAAACATCTTATTTCATGTTATTTATTTTTTTATACGGACTTAAAGTTACACATCCCGACAATTTTCAAATTGGGTTATGACACTCTTGAAGTAAGTGAGCGATATGTATATATGGTGGATTTCATGTCAAGTGAGTGCATTTTTAAAACCGATGTCTTCTGATCCGGATGAAACATTCGCCAAGTTTAGTTCTATTGGATCACGTCTTCCCAACCGGGGGGCACTCATCCCTGGTGGCGTAGAGAGCTTCTAGGGGAGGCGTGACGATATATTTTCCTAAAGGTATCAAAAATGTTGAGTAAACCAACAAAGTACACGTACTTAAATAATATGTTGAATTCCAAAAAACGTACGTAATGTTCAAGACATACATGTAGAACACCTCGATGCCGTATCTAATGAATGTATTAAGTATTTCTCAGTTCCGCAATCCATTTGTTGGAGAAATTATGATACTGCCTATTGTATTCAGGAAGAATCAACTGAATTAAAATGAAACTCATGTGCCTCTCATGAAACATGTGGGCCCGAACAATTTTGGTTAATATGTCAAAACATTTATGCAGTTTAATTGCATATCAGCATATAAATTAAGATATTAATTTAATTATCATTAAATTAGTAATAAGAAAATAATTTTTCGTTGCTTTTAACCATAAATCTTAAATCGAAATATCACTAAACATTAAACATCTCATCTTCGAATGAGTAGTATAGAAGTTATTAAAGAGTCAACATTTCACTTAATGGTATTCTTTTGTGGAGGAGGCACTAGAAGGAGTGGACAAGAATGGGCAATCTACGAACTAAGAGAAAAATATTACCGCACACCAAATTGTAAGTCAATCGTTTACTCCTTTTGAGAGTTATAGCGCGCAGGACAATGTTGGAAATTGTGAAAGATAATACTCGTAGTTTGGAACGCAGCGAATTAATATGTATGTGTTTCCTTACTAGATTAACATAGCTTCGGTATTATGTGTCCATTCGACTTGATGCTCTAGAGAACACCTTTTTAACCAATCTGTCTGATACGAGTATTTATTATTTATATTGCCGTAAATCGAGCTGTGACATTTCGTTCAAAGCTTTGCTATAGCACCCATAAAAGGTACCTTTCGATTAGACTTGTTGAGCCTCTAGCCTTCTAAAACGACAAGAGTTAATTATATGTATAAACATGTACGAGTATATATCTATATATATATATAATTGTTGCGTGACTGGCTGACTGACTGATCATCGCTCAGGCCAAACGGCTGAAGATAGAATCATGAAATTTGGTGGGAGGGTAGCCCTTGGGATGAAGACGTGCAATAAGACGGAATTTTTCGAAATTCGTACTATTAGCCGCACAATGGGGCAAATAGCGATAAATATGGTACCACCGCCAAATTTAAACGGAATGAGCTAGAATCGTGAAATTTGGTGTGAGGGTAGCCCTTATGAGGTAGACTGAGAAATTGACTGGATTTTTTTAAAATCCGAACATTTACGCGCACTGTGGGGTAAAAATGGGGCAAAAAGGGTTAAATGTGGTACAACAGCCAAATCTAAAAAGCAAGAGATAGAATCGTGAAATTTGGTGTGATAGTATCTATTGGGATGTAAATTAGAACAAGGATAAATTTTTTGAAAATTTTAGGGGTACAGTGGGTCAGAAGGGAATAAATATGGTGTCACCGCGCGTAGAATTGGAATCGCGAAAATTTAAGGGAGGGATGTCCGTAGGGCAACGTATCGGGGTAGTTAGTTTTTTTCTATACGTATTCGCACGTTCCGAGGCGCAGTGGGGCAAAAAGTGTGCAATAGGGTACAGTGGTTTAAAAATGTTAAACATGGTCCCATGATTCTAGGGTAGCTTTTGTAATATAAGCTATAGATCGGAAGTGATTTTTAGAATTTAGAACATTGAGAGACACAGTGGAGAGACATCTGGCAAAATTTGAACTTAAACTTGAGATATGAAGAGTTTCTATGCTTTTAGGAGTACAGTGGGTCAAAAACAGTAAATAGAGGGGTTACGTATGGTAGAGTGGGGACACATTTTAAATATGGTACAGTGAAACAAAACGTGTTAAATATGATACAGTAAGACAACGGGATAAATATGGCACAGTGGAACTAAATGGGTTAACTATGGAACAGTGGGGCAAACATGTATTACCTATGACACGGTGGGGCAAAAAGGGTTAAATATGGTACAGTGTGACACAAATGTTTAACTATGGAGCAGTGGGGCACAAATGTATTAACTATGATACAGCGGGAAAAAAAAGGTTAAATGTGGTACAATGTGAAAAAATGGTTAACTATGGTACAGTGTGGCAAAAAGAGTTAACTATGGTACAGTGGGGCACAAATAATTAAATACGTACCAAATATGTGGGACAAAATATGGTACAGTGGGGCAAAAAGGAGTTAACTATGGAACAATAGGACAAAAATGTGCTAACAGTGATACACTGGGCGGATTGAAATGGTTGAAAGTGGTACAATATGACCAAAATGGTTAACTATGGTACAGTGAGACAAAACGTGTTAAATATGATACAGTGAGACAGAGGTTTAAATATGGCACAGTGGGGAAAAAATGTGTTAAATATGGTACAGTGTAGCAAAAATGTGTTAAATATGATGCAGTGGAGCAAAAATAGTGAAATATGGCACAGTGGGGAACAAATAGTTAAGTATAATAATAATATGGGACAAAATGGGTTAACTATGGTACAGTGAGTACATGATAACGTGAGGCAAAAGGCGTTACCCAGGAATGCAAAAATGTATTCACTACGACACAGTGGGAAAAAGAGGGTTAAATATGGTACAGTGTGACAAAAATGGTTAACTCTGGTACAGTGGGGCAAAAATGTGTTAAATATGGTACAGTGAACAATTAGGGTTAACTATGGCACTGTGGGGAAGAAAGTGTTAGATATGGCATAGCAAGACACAGGGTTAAATATGGCACAGTGGGACAAAAAGGGTTAACTATGGTACAGGTAGGACCAAAGAGTATATGGGTTAAATATGGTATAGTGGGGCAACAGTGGGGGAGAAATCTGGTAACTATGGTACAGTAGTACATAAATGGTTAAATATGGTACAATGTTACAAAAATGGTTGACTATGATCCAGTGTGTCAAAAAGGGTTAAATATGGTACTCTGGGGAAAAACGGTTAAATGTGGCGCAGTGGGACAAAAAAAGGTTAACTATGGTACGGTGGGGCACAAATATTTAAATATGGTAACGTGGGACAAAATGGGTTAAATGTGGTTCATTGGGACAAAAAACGTTAAAAATGGTTATATATAGTCCCAGATATGTATAAAATTTTGTACTTTAGAAGCATAGTGGAATAAAACGTGTTAAATATGGTACAGTAGTGCATAATGAATTGAATGTGTTCCCAGAGTGCGAAGGTAGCTCTTACAGCATAAACCAACGCTATGAATTTCATGGCACATGTAGGTGTCAAAAAAGAGGAAAATACGGCCTAAGGTGGCGAATTTGGCTCTTGAAATATAAACAATTTTTTAAATGCATTAATTTAGTGGTACTGAGGCCAAAACCGATTAAATATTGCACAGTGGTGCAAAATACTAAATAGACACGGTGGGACAAACATGGTTTTATATTGTACCAGGGTGTGGATGTAGCTATTGGAACATAAACTAGGGGAAATAGGTAACATATGAACCAAAAAATTATTTTTCAACATTCATAGGTACAGTGAGGAAAGGGAAAAATATTGTACCATGACAACACCTCATGGACATTATAAACATAAACAAGGATAGAAACGGGGGTTCACATTTTATCATATGAAAGTAATCAAATCTACTTCATTCTGCACCATATGTAATAATCATGTACTTTTGGACGAAAGAGATATAACTATTTTAAAGTACACTAAACAGAAAATAATTAAAGGATGGGGGCCGCGAAGCGCACCGGGTGAAAGCTAGTAAAATATATTTGTATTGCCTAAGATAAGATAAGATATAATCCCCCATATAAATTTAACATCCAATGTTACTTTCTAATTTAAATTTAGTAAATTGGTCTTTATGTTCTGAACAATAATATCTAATACAAATAAAATAGGTCATATAGGCTCCCATATGAAGGTCCATTTTCATTTGACCTAATTCTCAAGAAAATAAATTGTTTAACATTTGTCTGTAATTTTTTTACTTTTCTTAAATTGGTTTAGTAAATGTAGGCTATATCTTTTCACCTTTTGACATAATATCCCATTTTAATGTCACTTCTTAAGACTTCAAAATTACATATTTTTAACCGATGTGCCTGAAGTATAAAATGTATAAAGAAACAGTAACAATTCGTAGTAACAAGGCTTTTATGAAGCACCTACACATTAAGTGTATCACTTATGTAGATGTTTCGCTTGTATTATACGGTCCATCCCAACTGACAGAATTCTTTTTTTACTGTTTTTTTTAGAAATCACTCTTTTCATTAAAAATTATTTATATAGATTTTGTACCTCAACGCCAGTCCAGAGATTTGTCCTATTATGTCGTAGAATCCGTTTTATGGTAAAAAATATATTTATAAGACTCGGCACAGTCGAATTTACTACCGTTTCTACGTTTTTCGGGAAAATTACTCACATATTCCATGTTACCTATACACCTTGACAACCTTCTCGCACTTGCAATGTTAAGAAATTCCATTCTTCATTGCTTTTAAACTATTTGCGGTTTTCCGGTTGACACACATAAGAAAAGTGAATGTGAGTCTAATTTGTGAGATATTTAAACAATTCGTAAATTAATATGCATAAAAAATGTCACATGGAATTTACTCTCAAATTTCATTTCACTCCTCTTTGCGCTGCGAGTGTGTGTATATGAATTTCTTTCATATGACTTATACCACAAACCACGACAAATTTATATTTCCCAGTAATTAAAACATTTGTTAAATAAAGTTGTGTGTGAGGAAGTAGGCATGACACCATTTGAGGTATTTAGAACTGGGAGAGGTTTACTATAAGTACATAGGTGCCCATATGGCATGAGCTGAAACTCAGATGTTCTTAGACAATGTTACACGCTGAAAAAAATCGCTTCTGTAGTATAGCGTGATCCATTTCGAGGTTCCCTACTTTTTTAGAGAAAAAGCACAGAAAATTAAAATTGAATGGGGAATGTTTATTATCATTTGAAAGAACATTCTTTGGCATCTATTTTTTGAAGATTATGTCTATCAAAAGTTAGAAGCGGCTACGTCTCAGATGGTCCATTCGTTGAGTTCGATTTTTGATGACTCATTCGAGCATTTCGACTGGTAACTGAATCGAAGCGGGTTTGTCCGCATAAACTTTAGACTTTACATGTCCCCACAGGAAAAGTCTAACGGAGTGATATCACACGATCTTGGTGGCCAATCGACTGGCCCAAAACCTGAAATTATCTGCTCACCGAATTGGTCTCACAATAAATCCATTGATTGATGCGATGTGTGGGAAGTGACGCCGTCTTGTTGAAACCAAATGTCGCCGAGATCACCCTTCAATTTCAGGCATCAAACAGTCGGTTATCATTGCACGATAACGGTCGCCATTGACGGTTACGTTCTCACCGGCATAATTTTTGAAGAAATATTGACCGATGATTCCACCGGCCCACAAACCACACCAAACCGTTGTTGTTTTCTGGATGAAGTAGCAGCTCTTGAATCTGTTCAGATTTCTCTTCGTCCCAAATGCGGCAATTTTGTTTGTTTAAATACCCATTGAGCCAGAAATGGGCCTTATCGCTGAACAAAATTTGGCTCGAAAACGTCGGATCTTCTTGGAACTTTTCAAGAGCCCATAGAGCGAAGCGATGTCGCTTGGGAAGGTCGGGCGGCTTCAGTTCTTGCACAAGCTGTATTTTGTATGCTTTCAGTTTAAGATCTCGACGTAAAATGCGCCAAGTCGTTCCATACGTCAGTCCGAGTTGCTGCGAACGGCGCCGAATCGACTCTCCACGGTCTTCGTGTACACTCTCAGCTACGGCCGCTACATTTTCTTCACTGCGTGCTGCACGTGGTCTATTTGGTCGAATATTATCCAATAATGAATGCTGGGTCTCAAGATGGGTGATGGTGTTGCGAATAGTACGCTCAGTAGGCCGATTATGTAGATCATAAGTTGAGCGAAGTGCACGAAACACATTCCTAACAGAACGTGAATTTTCGTAATAAAGTTGAACGATTTGTAAACGTTGTACAGACGTAAGTCTTACCATGATGAAATGCCAATCAATACCTAACAAAAATAACATCTGTCAAAAAAAGGCTATTGAAAAAAGTATCTCTACTTGGATCACCCGTTATATTGTTCCAAACATATTCTACTTGAAATATACATATGTTTATGGTACAATCATCAAAGTTTATAAAATTTAACACACACGAATATTAGATGTTTTGTAGAATGTTGTTCTATACAATAGTATATTTTCACCAAAATATGTTTGTATTTGGAACTACATTTAAAACTAGAATACTATTGTATGTATGTAGATATTTTGACAATCTACCAATGCCTTAATTTAAAGGCAAGTTTCCCTTTTTCAGAAAGTATTTTTTTTAGAAAATGTATATGTTTGTAAAATTTGATTAAAATATAAATCGTATACACTTTCACAACCAAAAATTGCATTGATGGATTAACAAACACATATGAATTAAAATAATAATAACAATAATAGATTAAAACAAAATCTAATCCTGCTTATGACTTTTAACTATAAAGTATAACACGAAATCTAGGAAAAAAATGTCGTAAAAGTCAGAAAAATTTCTAGTCTTTTTTTAAATAAAATTAATTTCGAGAACTTCATAAATAATAAATTTGTTTATGTGTAAATACGTATTTTATTTACGAAAATCAATTCGCAAATATATATGTTGTTCTTATATATCCGTTCTAAACAAAATTTCTTGATTTCAACTAAAATGTATTTGTTCACAAATATGGGTAGGTCTTTCTCAAGTATCACAGGCCAAAAATTAGATATTTCTCAAATTCTCAGAAAATGTTGCCCTTGTATGTGGGAGTAATGACCCACAATATTAAGAAAATTAAATGAAAATTTGAGGCAGGGGGCGAGGCCAAAGTTCAGAAAAATCGATTTTTTGCCTCTGTAATAGGATTTTCAAGTTAATTTTAATGCTACAAGGCATAAGACATTGAAAATAGAAAATATCGTTTCTTAAAGCATTTCCGCGTACTTTTCATAAAAAATACTGATTTTATTTTTAAATTTTTTTACGGTCACTTTTCGCGGAAACAAAAATATAAATTGCGATATCTCAGAATCGATCTAATTTTGTTTCCTTAAATTGTTTATAAAAAATGGTCCACATATACTCTACCGATGGTGTAAATTTTGGAGTGGGGACGACATAGGTTCAGATGTTACATTACGAGTATAATAACTGAAAATCTTCACCAAATTATAATGAAAAAATATTTGTATGTGTTTTCAATTATATTTTGTTTGTTGATATTATTTTTCAAATATTTTTTCTTTGTAATTTTGTGAAGATTTAGCGAGAGTGCTGTAATTGTCTGCATATATATCTGGTGGTAGTTTACGTGATTGGTTCAAAAATGAGCGGGATCGAACCAATGGGCGTTGCACCGCCCTTATAAGCCAAACTGAGATAACTTGCACAATTTGTTTACAAGAGCTCTGTAATTTTGTGTATATGTATCTGGTGGCTGTCCACGTGATTGGTCAGAAAATGGGAGGGATCAGACTAATTGGCGTTGCCCCGCCCATATAAGGCCAATTTTGAAATTGAGATATCTTGCACAATTTATTATCGAGAGTGCTGCAGTTTTGGGTATATGTATCTGATGACAGTCTACGTGAATGGTCCAAAAGGGTCGGACAAATGGGCATGGCCCCACCCTTATAAGCCAAATTTTGAAATTGAAATACCTTGAACAATTTGTCAGCGAGAGTGTTGTAATTTTGTGAATATTTGATGGCAGTCTACGTCATTGGTTAAAAAATGGGCGGGATCGGACCAAATGGCGTGACCCCGCCCATATGAGCCATTTTTGCAATATATCTCGAAAAAGAAGAGAATGGATGAGAATTTAGAGAATGCTGTTATTTTATGTATATGCATTTGGAGGTGGTATTCGTGATTGGTCAAAAAATGAACGGAATCAGAAATCTGAAGTGTGGGGCAACGAAGTGGACCGGGTCTAGCCCATATGGTCCAATTTTGATATTGAGACAATTTTTTAGCTAGAGTGCTGAAATTTTGTTTGTATGCATTTAGTGACAGATTATGTGAATTTTCAAAAAATGGGCGGAATTTGACGAATGGGCGTGGCCCCGCCCATATAAGCCAAATTTTGAAATTGAGATATTTTGCACAATTTGTTAGCGAGAGTGCTGGAATTTTGTGTATATGTATATGGAGGCAGTCTACGTGATTGGTCCAAAAATGGGCGGGATCAGACTAATGGGCGTGGCCCCGTCCATGTAAGCCACATTTTGGAATTGAGATATCTTGCACAATTTGTTAGCGAGAGTGTTGGTATTTTATGTATACGTATTTGGTGGCAGGATTTGTGATTGGTTCGAAATGGACGGGATCGGAAATCTCAATCTGGGGCAACGAAGTGGACCGGGTCCAGCTGGTATATAATATTTAAAAATGTTGGATCTAAATATATCTTCTTAAATATAACCAGAAAGGAAAGGCTAAAGTCTGGCGGAGCCGACTATACGATAAACTCATGCAGTTGCTATAAATCTGAATCAATTACAATTAAATTCGCTATCATTAAAACTATTATCTGTCACAACTAGAGTTACTATCCCGGGAATCCCGGTACTTTTTCATTCCCGACTTCCCGGGAAATTCATTCGGGATTCCCCGGAATTTTTTTTATTTTCTCTTTCCACAGTTATGATTTTAGTTAAAAATTCAATTAGTTAAATTTGTATCGTAACTAAAGGCTTATCGTTTATATTTAAAGAAGACAGCTGTATCGATGATGCTGCAGAATTGGATGGTATTACTATTAGTAAAAATACGAGTGACCGATCATTTGAGGATATCTAAAATCGTGCCGTTGAAAATTTTGCACCGAATAAAAACGATTACCAAATTATTCAATAAAAAGGATTTAAAGTTTTATAAAGCAAGTGGAAAAATAAGGGAAAACGTCAGCAATTTATTTAATGATCTTCTGACAATAATGCCAACGTCAGTGGAAAGCGAAAGAATATTCTCTACTAAGTACTGGGCAATTTGCAACTGAATTTAAAAACAGACTGTCTGATGATACTATTAAATATATTTCAGTTTTTAAAACATATATTCAAAATTAGTTAAATGAACTCTTAATATATAACTTATGTTTTATCATATACATACTTTAAAACGAATATATTTTATAACCTACACCACACTGTGGTCCAATGTATTATGAGTTTGTGCATTCGTTTAGAAAAGTTGGCTCAATTACTAATTTAATGGCCATACGAGGTGCATTTTTTTGCTCAAGGTGTATTTTTTGCACTTTTTCAGGAGCAAAATTTTAGATATTGAATAGTAGAAAAAAAGCGGAACAAACATACCCTAAAAAGTGCAACCAGTGCCTTTAAAATCGCCACAAAGTCATAAAATATATGTCAGTAAAATATTGAAAAATGCGTATACGTATAAAACAGAACATTAAAACACAACATTATTTAACAGAACAAAACTATTTTTGCGATTGTTAAGGCACTGGATGCACTTTTTTCGGCTAGGTTTGTTCCGCATTGTTTTCTCCTATTCAATGTCTACAACATTGCTTCAGACCCAAAAGAGATATTCCGTACGGCATACCGAGAAAAAAATATAGAAGGAGTGCTAAAAATCCACCTTGACCAAAAAAATTCGTATGGCCATTATATTATTAGTTGATCCAGCTTGACTAAACGAACTATGCAGAAGTTCTTATTTTTTGGGGCTACTTTCACGTCCAATTCTCAGAATTGAGTCCCAAATCAATGAGCTGAAAAATGCTGTACTGTAAAAGTGAAGTTCATAATTATAGTTCGATTGTAATGAAAATTACCACAGAATTTGAAAAGCAACTCAGATTTATAAGTAAATATAGCGCCCATAGCTATGTTCCTCCGATTTGCAATTAAAATGCTGTATAAACCACATTTCTTAAGCGATCTTTATGAAATTCAATGAAGAGAAATACCATGATACTAGGAATATTACTAGCAAGTTTAAAGACAATCGGTTTAGATTTAGATATATATGTTTCTTCCGATTTGGAATTTAAGCGCTACAGAAGCTGTATTTTATACCCGATCATAGGAACTTGGCAAAGGGGAGTCTCTTTAATTACACTACGCACAATTGAGTCCTAGACCTAAAAATTATTTTTTTGTATAGATTGTGGCATACTGTTATATAAAATCAACACCAAATTTTTTTTTATGGATAAATTTTTTTTTTAAAAAAATTTTATTAAAAATACTATTATCGTCGAAGGTACCCTTAGTATTTGGACTATTATTTTTGGAGTATATGCCCGATCAGGTCGACTTATACGTTAAATTGATGCTATTAATGTGGGCTACCAATGTTGGAAATGTCTCTTTCACTTAGAAACAGTGGTTTAGTAACAGTCATTAAACAAATTGGAAAAAGTAGATTTAAAAAAAAACATAAAAAATTGAAAAAAAATCGAAAAAAATATTTTATTTTATTTTTTAATAGTTTGTATCCTAGCGAAGAAAATAATGCATATTTAAAACCAGTAAGGAAAGGCAGAAAGTCGGGCGGGGCCGACTATATAATACCCTACACCTCCCTAACAATGCGATAAAGGTCATTGCGATACTAATTTGGAATAATTGGTAAGTCGGCAGCAACATATTATCTAATTCTGAGCCGATAATCGCTATATTAAGCAATATTTGTTCCTAAATTGAGAAACATATTTCCGGTAAATATTAATGATCGGAAGTAAAGTACAACTTCTATAGCGCTTTGATACTAAATCAGGAGGAACATGTATATGGAGGTTATATATAAATCTGAACCGATTTTCCCTGAATACTCATTCATGTAAAAATACCTCTTTCTGTAGAATTTCGTACTGATCGGATATAAAATACAGCCTCTACAGCGCTTACATGTCAAATCGGTGGTAACATATATATGGTGGTTATATCTAAATCTGAACCGATTTTCTCCGTATTTGGCAGTATTCCTTCGAGTAATAAGAAACCTCTTTCTGCCGCATTTCGCACTGATCGTATATAAAATACAGTTTCTACAGCATTTACATGTCAAATCGGGGGTAACATATGTATGGGGGCTATATCTAAATCTGAACCGATTTTCTCCGAATTTGGCAGTATTCCTTCGAGTAATAAGAAACATCTTTCTGCCGAATTTCGCACTGATCGGATATAAAATACAGTTTCTACAGCATTTACATGTCAAATCGGGAGTAACATATATATGGGGGCTATATCTAAATCTGAACCGATTTCCCTCAAATTTGGCAGTGTTAATTCACGTAATGAGAAACCTCTTTCTGCCAATTTTTTTACTGATCGGATATAAAATACAGTTTCTACAGTGCTTACATGTCAAATCGGGTTTAACATATGTATGTGGGCTATATCTAAATCTCAACCGATTTCCCCCAAATTTGGTAGTATTAATTCATGTAATAAGAAACCTCTTTCTGCCGAATTTCGTACTGATCGGATTAAAAATACACTTTTTACAGCGCTTACATGTAAAATCGGGGTAACATATATATGGGGGCTATATCTAAATCTGAACCAATTTTCTCCGAATTTGGCAGTATTCCTTCATGTAATAAGAAACCTCTTTCTGTCGAATTTCACACTGATCGGATTAAAAATACACTTTTTACAGCGCTTACATGTAAAATCGGGGGTAACATATATATGGGGGTAATATCTAAATCTGAACCGATTTACTCCGAATTTGGCAGTATTCCTTCATGTAATAAGAAACCTCTTTCTGCCGAATTTCACACTGATCGGATTAAAAATACACTTTTTACTGCGCTTACATGTAAAATCGGGGGTAACATATATATGGGGGCTATATCTAAATCTGAACCGATTTCCCTCAAATTTAGCAGAATTAATTAATGCAATAAGAAACCTCTTTCTGCCGAATTTCGTATTGATCGGATTAAAAATACACTTTTTACAGCGCTTATATGTCAAATCGGGGCTAACATATATATGGGGGCTATATCTAAATCTGAACCGATTTTAACCGAATTCAATAGGGTTCGTCCTTGGGCCAAAAAAAAGATATGTGTAAAGTTTCGTCGAGATCGGACCATAATTGCGACCTGTACTTTGATTACAAGAATACATGCACAGACAGACGGACAGACGGACAGACGGACAGACGGACAGACGGACAGACAGACAGACGGACATAGCTAAATCAACTCAGAAAGTGATTCTAAGTCGATCGGTATAATAAACGATGGGTCTATTTCTTCTCCTTTTGGGTGTTACAAACAAATGCACAAAGTTATAATACCCTGTACCACAGTGTGGTGTAGGGTATAAAAAGGCTATGGATAAATGTAGAAATTATAGCCCTTTTGGTAGACGTAAGAAAATTTCAAAAAATCTTTTTTTTTTAATTTCTGTTTAAATAGGGATTTTATTTATTACTTTTATTTATATTATGTACATTTGAGTTTATTTACATGGACAAGTTTCATTAGAAGTAATTGTGAGTTCTTTGTTGACGTTTGTAGACTTCGAAATCGGTTTCTCTAATGAGGAACCAAATGTAATACCCCATCCTTCTTTCATCCCTGTGCCCTTGGTAACGCCGCTCGATGGACTTCAATTCTTGGTGAAACCTTTCGCCATGTTCGTCACTTTCTCGGGGAAAAAGTTTAAATGAGTATGCAAGAAATTAATTTTAAGGGACATATTTACACCTGTTGGAATACATAAAGCGAAAAATAAGGTGGAAGAATACAGACATATGTGTTATATAAAAAAATATATTTCTAACCAATTTTTTCATAATTTTTTAACAAATTTTCATATTGCGGGCCTTTATTGGATCCAAGAAAATTTGAAACTACAATCTTAAAAGACCTCCATGCAATTTCATCCGACGTCAAATATGATTCGAAATTCACATCTTTCATCACTTTCCTTATTTTAGGACCATCAAAAACTCCTTCTTCGATTTTTTGAAAAGAAAGACTTTTAAATAAACTTTATAAATATGAGAGTGAATTGCCATCTTTCTTTTCATTTAGCCATTGTTTCGTATGATTCCTTAGTGTTGACTCATGCTGAGCATTGGGAATCGACGGCTCCTGATTTCCGTTGTGTAAAAGTACTGCTTTCAAACTTTCTTTACTGCTGTCAACAAGTAACCGCCATTCCTTTGAATTGTATGTTTGATTAAAGCATCTGTTATCCGCAGTTGTATAAAATTGTTTGTAAGGTATATCACGGACTCTATAATATGTTACCATCTGGGGCCAAAATATTGTACTGTTTCTTCTCAGATGCAAGTAGTTCTGCCTTATCTTTGGTCAGTTCCAAATCTCTCACTAGATCAATGAGTTGAAACTGGGTTAAAAGCGATGACTTTTGACTCAAACTTGAATCGCTCAGAGTTAAGTACTCAGTTGAACTTGATGATGTTTCCGTTATTAGGCTGTTAGCTATACTTGGACACGTCCTAATCCAATATCGTGAATGAATGGTTGTCTCCAAACCATTGGCATTCCAAATTGCACGTGAAGTCTAAAATTAAAACGTTTTATTCCACAAAACATTGTAATACATTAATTGTAAAGTACTTACCGCATTCTTTCACTAGTCCATCGAGATCGATTTACACGGCACGAATTACACAAAATACTAGGTGTCAACGGTTCGTTCATATTTTTAACTCGTATAACAAAATATTGCACATATCAATTTTTATTTTAATAAACGCACGTCGATTTTTTTAGTTACATATTTTTCGCAGAAATTGTCGGGATCATTTACACTGCCGCGTACTACTTTGTAGAGCGTACATATAATTTTACTACCTGTAAAGGCGTAACTGAATGGAAACCTCATAAATAAAAAACCACAAATGTTGTTGAATAACCCTCTATCTGAGCGGATCTCATCCAATATAGCTCTCACATTGCATATCATGTTTTATGGAGGGTTACGAACGTACATAAAACCTCGTCCTCTCTATAATTTTATAATGTCTGACATCAATCCTCATAAATTAAAATGCAAGTGCAATGTCTCTTATATGTCTCTCACGTATGGCGAACTCAATATAAGCAAAAACATCATTTAAAACGAAAAAATATGAAACAAGATTTTTTTTAATTTCCCTAACATTTACAAAATGGCTCATAACTTTTACATCTATCCATAGATTTTTTTCAAATATACAGTGTTTTCTTCGATAGCATGCTGGGATTTTAGCATATAGCATGCTGTTACTAAACCAACGATTCTACGTGAAAGCGATATTTGCAGCATATGTAGCCCTCATAATTCTCTTTAATTTGAGGCATAACACTGCTCAATCAGGCTTATACATGGATTATACTTATGGTCCAAATACTGAATGTGCTTTCCATGAAAGCTGGAATTATAAAAAAAAATTAAAAAAAAAAAATTTACCGTAAAATTTTTTTTAAATATTTTTTCGTGTTTGTGACACCTAATTGCACCAGAAACTGTTATCCACATCCCTTGGACAAAAATTTTGTTACATAGTGTTATTAATAAAGACTAGAAAATTTTGCGAAAATCTTGAGCGACAACTCCCGGGATTTTCGGGATACGGTAAACTATTTCCCGGTTTCTCGGGAAAAGAGAAACTCTAGTCACAGCTCCCAACATTGAGATATATATTTTGCATATCTAAATGTTAAGCGATTTTCTCCATATTTTGCAGCGGTCATGCATCGATCAATAAACATGTCCCTGCCAAATTTCACAAATAAATTTCAATGGTACATTGATAAAAAAAATCTGAAGGAATATATGTATATATATATTTTTGTCTTATCAATCTTGAAACTATTTTCACATTCTGCGACAACGGCCATTTAAAAGGATTAATACTAATCACAGTGGACATTTTTTATTACCATTTACATTCGAATTTGCGAAAAGTGCAACCGTCATTTATTATAAAAGTTATCCTTGAAGACGACTTTCATGTTATCCAAATGCTCAAAACGGGCTACGCGGACTCAAGTGTTTCAGCGTCCCACCTACCACCGTCACTAACCGTCATCTTTGAACAATGCTGACTCATTATCCTCTAATTCAGCAAATCAATTATGCATGCAATTCAGTAGTCTCCCAAGAATAAATTATGTACTTTGAGGTGGTACCATTCAAATGAACAGACAAATAACAGTTCAAATGTGCGTACCTGCAAACAAAATAAGGTTTGTTTGTCGGAAATGAAATCGTCATCTTGCCAAGAATCGTCTAGTCGGTTGATAAAGCGAATAGTTTTTCCCCAGCAACCAAGAAGTATAATATTGCTTTAATCCAAGGACTGACGAAAGGAAAAAACGTATTAAATTGAGACATTAATTTTAGTATACTCGTACCCTACACCACACTATGGTGTAGTGTATTATAAATTTGTGCATTTGTTTGCAACACCCAAACGGAGAAGAGATAGATAGATAGAGTTGTCCGTCTGTCTGTCCGTGCAAATAACTTAAAAAATGTGCAAATAACTTATATATTTATGGGATCTTCACTATTTCCGCCTTAAGGGACACATGTTAAGTGTATTGCTTGACAAATAATACAGGATAATATTACGCAATCGGCTCTCTTGACTTTAGGCTTCCCTTACTCTTTTATTTTAATATGAATTTAAAATTATTCAATAAATAACATTTGCAAAACTTCTTCCCCTTTGTACTTTGTTTAAGATAAAAATACTCTCTTAAGTATTTTCATTATTGCTATGGAAATAATTTTAAATATTTTCCGTACTAAGGGAGCTTAAATGCTGCTTTATATTTTCAATTCATATCTATATGTAGAGGATTTTATTTTGTTTTATTGCTCATACACAACAGTAAGAAGATGTTGTGAAAGTAAATCTCAAACATGTGCCAGTGTATAATAGTATTTAAAACAATACTACAACAAAGAAATAATGTTTGTAAAAATTAATCCAGTCACAATATCTCTCGATACACTGAAATAAGATGGCACGTGTGTTAAATGTGTACAGTTATTCCAGAAAAATATTACAGTTATTTATCTTTTGTAGAAATCCTCTATAGTAAATGGAAAGACATTTTTCGAATCTGCTGCTTTTGTATTAAACATGTGTTTTCAGCTCATGAAAACTCCTCAAGGGACAAAGGAAATTAAATAATTTAAAAATAATTACCTCAAAAATTAAATTCTGATGTACGACCTTTCGACGCAATGGGTAAATATTTGAAATCTAAAATAATGCACATGGCCCTAAAAAGTATTCTATCGCTTTGCATATTTCTATGAAAAAACATCTATTCTGTGCGAAAATTCATTAGAATTGTTCCACATATACATACTAGGCCGGGTCGATTTGTGGGGAGGCAAAAAAATCGCCCATTGCTCAGTGAAAATCGTATTCTAGGGATCAAAATAAGAAACTTTGCCCGAGGAACCATACCTCTAAAACGAATTCTGATGTCCCCACTTTTGACCCGTAGGGAGAAATTTTGAAAAATCCACTTTGACCCATTTAGAGTGCTCCAATCGAGTCCAAATGTATGACCGACCCCCACTAACTTTGGAGGCCCGACCCACCCATGCCAGTGGCACACCCCCTGTGGGTTCACCATACAAACATTTCAAAAAATCGCCAGTTTTGGCACTTTACAAAATCAGCGAAATGCCTATGTTTTTTTCTTTTTGGAGTTTATTTTTCTCTTTAGAAATTTATTTAGTCAGAACATATGTAAATGAAAAAATGAATTTAACTTAGTAATAGAAAAGAAATTAAAACCAGTAAGGAAAGGCTAAAGTCGGGCGGTGCTGACTATATAATACCCTACACCACTCTCGTAATATTGCATAACTCTGACATATAAATTTTGTAATTCATGTATAAATTGTTTACATAAATTTACTTTTGGGACATTTTATACTTAAATAATACCCTGTACCACAGTGTGGTGTAGGGTATAAAAACGATTGGATCTAAAGAGCCAAATCGGATGAAACATATATATGGGAGCTATAGCTAAATCTTTACCGATTTTCTTCAAATTCGACAATGTTGGTTCATGAATCAAGAAACTCTACCATTCTAAATTTCAAAACGATTGGATGTAAAATATAGCTTCTATAGAACTAAAGGGCCAAATCGGACGAAACATATATATGGGAGCTATAGCTAAATCTTAACCGATTTTCTTCAAATTCGGCAATGTTGGTTCGTGGATCAAGAAACTCTACCATTCTAAATTTCAAAACGATTGGATGTAAAATACAGCTTCTGTAGAACTAAAGGGCTAAATCGGACGAAACATATATATGGGAGCTATAGCTAAATCTTAACCGATTTTCTTCAAATTCGACAGTGTTGGTTCATGGATCAAGAAACTCTACCATTCTAAATTTCAAAATGATTGGATGTAAAATACAGCTTCTTCAGGACTAAAGAGCAAAATCGAACGAAACATATATATGGGAGCTATAGCTAACTCTTAACCGATTTTCTTCAAATTCGGCAATGTTGGTTCATGGATCAAGAAACTCTACCATTCTAAATTTCAAAACGATTGGATGTAAAATACAGTTTTTATAGGACTAAATGGCCAAATCGGACGAAACATATATATGGGAGCTATAGCTAAATCTTAACCGATTTTCTTAAAATTCGGTAGTGTTGGTTCATGGATCAAGAAACTCTACCATTCTAAATTTCAAAATGATTGGATGTAAAATACAGCTTCTACAGGACTAAAGAGCAAAATCGAACGAAACATATATATGGGAGCTATAGCTAACTCTTAACCGATTTTCTTCAAATTCGGCAATGTTGGTTCATGGATCAAGAAACTCTACCATTCTAAATTTCAAAACGATCGGATGTAAAATACAGCTTCTATTGAACTAAAGGGCCAAATCGGACGAAACATATATATGGGAGCTATAGCTAAATCTTAACCGATTTTCTTCAAATTCGGCAATGTTGGTTCGTGGATCAAGAAACTCTACCATTCTAAAATTCAAAACGATTGGATGTAAAATACAGCTTCTGTAGAACTAAAGGGCTAAATCGGACGAAACATATATATGGGAGCTATAGCTAACTCTTAACCGATTTTCTTCAAATTCGGCAATGTTGGTTCATGGATCAAGAAACTCTACCATTCTAAATTTCAAAACGATTGGATGTAAAATACAGCTTTTATAGGACTAAATGGCCAAATCGGACGAAACATATATATGGGAGCTATAGCTAAATCTTAACCGATTTTCTTCAAATTCGGCAATGTTGGTTCATTGAGCAAGAAACTCTACCATTCTAAATATCAAAACGATCGGATGTAAAATACAGCTTCTATAGGACTAAAGGGCCAAATCGGACGAAACATATATATGGGAGCTATAGCTAAATCTTAACCGATTTTCTTCAAATTCGGCAATGTTGGTTCATGGATCAAGAAACTCTACCATTCTAAGTTTCAAACGAATTTCAGAACGATCGGAGTGAAATTGCGACCTGTAATCGACGAACAACTTTACATGGACAGACGGACGGACGGACGGACATCGTTAAATCGACTCAGCTAGTGATTCTGAGTCGAACGGTATACTTTAAGGTGGGTCTAGCTGTGTTATTTTCACGTGTTACAAACATCTGCCGTGAAACAAACTTATAATACCCTGTACCACAGTGTGGTGTAGGGTATAACAAATTATTAGAAATTAGCGTTTTTTACAACCCTTTTAAAACCAAGGCATCACTGTGATGCATTTGCATGTCGTAAACTTAGTTGTGTGGGTTTTTATTCAACCTTTTTAAAAAATGAAGGTATCACTGAAGGTCGTAAAATTGCTTGTGTGAGTTTTTTATAGCACCTACTTAAGAAATGAAGTTTGTTTTTACAACCCGTTTTGGGTTTTTTATGGCACCTTCTTAAGAAATGCGAGTTTTTTTGCAACCATTTTAACAATTAAGGTATCACTGTGATGCACCGCAGTCCTTTTCAAAATTAACGTATCACTGTGACACAATTGCAGGTCGTAAAATTGCTTGTGTGGGTTTTTAAGCCACCACAAGACACAGCAGGTAGAATTGAAATTACCATTTCATTCTTATTACCTCGTCTCGTAGACCATATATAACGCAACAGTTTTTGTGAATGCAACAGTTTGTGTGCGAAGTGCTAATTTCAGATAAAAAAATATTTAAAAAAAATAATAAGTGAAGTGACCATTCCAAATCAAAAAGTTTACAATGAATCCACCATCCTCTACACCGCAAGATGAAGCAACAACAACATCAACAACTATCGAAAACCCAATGAGTCATATACCCAAGCATGATGTTACTGTATTTGGTGTGTCTACTGATTTGACTGATCTTAATTTACCAACTCATCTGGATATCTTGAGATATTATTTTTACTTAAGCGAACGTGCTAAAACAGAAAAAAAAAAGTTTTCCTATAAATCATTCACTATTCAAGTACAAGATAAGTTGATTGGAATTTGGGAACTAGGTATGGAAATAATGCTGAAAAAAAGTGTATTTAATAAATTGAATAGATTGTTTGACAAATATCAAGACCAAATCAAGAAAAGGAACAAAACCCAACAATTTACAGAGTATGCAAAATCTCTGGTTAGATGATACCAATTTGTTAGCGTTTTCATTCGATGGCAGAAAATATGATACTTTGATACGATAGATAAAATTGATGAAAAGTATCATACTAGGATGGTAAAAGAACCTCATCTTGTTATTTTGAGAGAACCCAATTCTGAATGCGTAACCAATTGGTTGCGTAAGACTGGAACAAGAAACCGCTGAATACAAAACAACCAAATTAAATGATTTTTTCAACGATAAAAATATATCACTGGATGCATTAATTGGAATATGCACTGACGGTGAGTCAACAAACACTGGCCCACACGGTGGAATTATACGACGATTCGAATTGCTGTTAAAAAGACCATTGCATTGGTTCGTTTGCCTTCTACACTTCAACGAACTTTCGTTTCGGCATTTGTTTGAAGCTTTGGATAAATCAACCAGCACTGGACCAAGATCGGCAACCGGAAAACTGAGCCGTCAAATCGAAACTTGTGAAACTCTTCCGGTAAGTTATTGTTATCACTCATTTATTATAATTGCCGACCATTTTTAATTATTTTATTATTATATATTTTCAGGTGGTGGACGGCTTCCAGAAAATTGAGTTGCAAAATATGCCCCCTGCTCCAGAAAAAATTGAATTTTCCACCGATTCGAAGTACTTATACGACATGGCCCATGCAATTTCTAGCGGCGTGGTTCCGGTGGATCTGGCTAACATCAAACCAGGGAAAATTGTACATTTTCGGTGGCACACCAAGGCCGCTAGATTATTACGATTATATGAGACAACGGAAAATCCAGATGCAAATTTAAGAATTCTGGTTGAATTTATAATTAAATGTTATGTGCCAATGAACTTCAATATCAAGTATTACAGCTCTGTCGTGTACGGCAATGCATTATTTTTCAAGTTCATTAGTTGGTCACGATTTCTAGAACCTCGTTTACGTAAAATTGTCAATCAAGTAATTAAAGATAATTCATATTATGCGCATTCGGAAAATATCTTGTTATCAATGTTGTTTGATGATAGCAAAGAAAAGCGCGACTGTGCTATCAAGAAAATTCTACGCTATCGAACCGATGTTGACGACCCAACGCAACTTAGAGCTTATAAAAAACCAGATATAAACTTTAATTGCACAAGTTACACGGAAATGATCAATATGAATGACATAAATAACGTATTTGAACCACCATTCACGCGAAGCATTCCGTACGATACATTGAAAGAATATTTAAATCAAAATGATCCACCGTTTAATGATCCAAAAATTCCATCACACATACAAGGAACGGAACGACATGTTCAGTGGCTAGCTAGCGTTTCCAAACGGGTTATACCGGAAAATGTAGAGGCTGTTATGGCGACGACATTAGAGAGCCGTGCGAAATTGCCCAGACTTGAAAGTAAATAAGACTTCAAACAATAATTTTTTTATACCCTACACCACACTGTGGTACAGGGTATTATAAGTTTGTTTCACGGCAGATGTTTGTAACACCTGAAAATAACACAGCTAGACCCACCTTCAAGTATACCGATCGACTCAGAATCACTAGCTGAGTCGATTTAACGATGTCTGTCCGTCCGTCCGTCTGTCCATGTAAAGTTGTTCGTCGACTACAGGTCGCAATTTCACCCCGATCGTTCTGAAATTTTGCAGTTTAGAGTATTTCGCGGCTGTTAAGATCGCTATTGAATTTGGTTGAAATCGGTTCAGATTTAGATATAGCTCCCATATATATCTTTCGTCCCATTTGGCCCTTTAGTCCTATAGAAGCTGTATTTTACATCCAATCATTTTGAAATTTTGAATGGTAGAGTTTCTTGATCCATGAACCAACACTACCGAATTTGAAGCAAATCGGTTAAGATTTAGCTATAGCTCCCATATATATGTTTCGTCCGATTTGGCCCTTTAGTTCTATAGAAGCTGTATTTTACATCCAATCGTTTTGAAATTTAGAACGGTAGAGTTTATTGATCCATGAACCAACATTGCCGAATTTGAAGAAAATCGGTTAAGATCTAGCTATAGCTCCCATATATATGTTTCGTCCGATTTAGCTCTTAAGTCCTGTAGAAGCTGTATTTTACATCCAATCATTATTATATATAGTAAGGAAAGGCTCAAGTCGGGCGGTGCCGACTATATAATACCCTACACCACTCTCGTAATATTGAATAACTCTGATATATAAATTTTGTAATTCATGTATAAATTGTTTACATAAATTTACTTTTGGGACATTTTATACTTAAATAATACCCTGTACCACAGTGTGGTGTAGGGTATAAAAACGATTGGATCTAAAGAGCCAAATCGGATGAAATATATATATGGGAGCTATAGCTAAATCTTTACCGATTTTCTTCAAATTCGCCAATGTTGGTTCATGAATCAAGAAACTCTACCATTCTAAATTTCAAAACGATTGGATGTAAAATATAACTTCTATAGAACTAAAGGGCCGAATCGGACGAAACATATATATGGGAGCTAAAGCTAAATCTTAAGCGATTTTCTTCAAATTCGGTAGTGTTGGTTCATGGATCAATAAACTCTACCATTCTAAATTTCAAAACGATTGGATGTAAAATACAGCTTTTATAGGACTAAAGGGCCAAATCGGACGAAACATATATATGGGAGCTATAGCTAAATCTTAACCGATTTTCTTCAAATTCGGCAGTGTTGGTTCATGGATCAAAAAAAAAACTACCATTCTAAATTTCAAAACGATTGGATGTAAAATACAGCTTCTATAGAACTAAAGGGCCAAATCGGACGAAACATATATATGGGAGCTATAGCTAAATCTTAACCGATTTTCTTCAAATTCGGTAGTGTTGGTTCATGGATCAAGAAACTCTACCATTCAAAATTTCAAAATGATTGGATGTAAAATACAGCTTCTTCAGGACTAAAGAGCAAAATCGGACGAAACATATATATGGGAGCTATAGCTAAATCTTAACCGATTTTCTTCAAATTCGGCAGTGTTGGTTCATGGATCAATAGACTCTACCATTCAAAATTTCAAAATGATTGGATGTAAAATACAGCTTCTACAGGACTAAAGAGCAAAATCGGACGAAACATATATATGGGAGCTATAGCTAAATCTTAACCGATTTTCTTCAAATTCGGTAGTGTTGGTTCATGGATCAAGAAACTCTACCATTCAAAATTTCAAAATGATTGGATGTAAAATACAGCTTCTACAGGACTAAAGAGCAAAATCGGACGAAACATTTATATGGGAGCTATAGCTAAATCTTAACCGATTTTCTTCAAATTCGGCAATGTTGGTTCATGGATCAAGAAACTCTACCATTCTAAATTTCAAAACGATCGGATGTAAAATACAGCTTCTATAGGACTAAAGGGCCAAATCGGACGAAAGATATATATGGGAGCTATATCTAAATCTGAACCGATTTCAACCAAATTCAATAGCGATCTTAACAGCCGCGAAATACTCTAAACTGCAAAATTTCAGAACGATGGGAGTGAAATTGCGACCTGTAGTCGACGAACAACTTTACATGGACAGACGGACGGACGGACGGACAGACATCGTTAAATCGACTCAGCTAGTGATTCTGAGTCGATCGGTATACTTTAAGGAGGGTCTAGCTGTGTTATTTTCAGGTGTTACAAACATCTGCCGTGAAACAAACTTATAATACCCTGTACCACAGTGTGGTGAAGGGTATAAACATAGCCATTTGTCTGATTTTGTCATGTAGTGCCAAAAATGGTGATTTTTTTGAAATGTTTGTATGGGGAACCCCCAGGTGAGTTCCAGGGGGTGTGCCACTGGCATGGGTGGGTCGGCCCTCCAAAGTTAGTGGGGGTCGGTCATACATTTGGACTCGATTGGCGCCCTCTAAATGGGTCAAAGTTGGATTTTTCAAAATTTCTCCCTACGGGTCAAAAGTGGGAATTCGTTTTAGAGGTATAGTTCCTCGGGCAAAGTTTCTTATTTTGATCCCTAGAATACGATTTTCACTGAGCAATGGGCGACTTTTAAATCGACCCGCCCTAATACATACATACTCGTATATACAATTTCTTATAATTGCATAAATGCATTGGAAACAATGCATTTGATTATTGTTTCCCTGAAGAATGCAACTTACTTACCTAAACAATAGCCAACACAAATAAATAAAAATGAAGTTGAATTAAATGCAATTTCGTAAATCCGAATCGTTGTGTATGTATAGTAAAGGAGAAGTGTGTTCCTAAAATTCATGACAAATTCAAAAGTATTTTCTATCGTAGAGTTAGATCTATGAATGTCTATTCATTACAAAAATACCAATATGTATTCGGTATAATGACAATACGAGTATTATTGAATTTGTAGTCTACAAAAATAAAAACCAAGAAAGCAAAAGCCAAAGTCACACAGTGGAAATAATTAAAGAACAAAGGAAATAATTCGCCTGTTTTTTTAACCAGACATCCGATTGCGACAAAACTTGGCACGCTTATAGGCGAGGTAGTAGAGAAGTTACGTTACGAGCAGAATATTTCACATCAACTTTTCTCAATTGGCAACAAAATTTCCTATAGGATGTAGACAAAGAATAATAGTGATAAAAAACGGTTTAAAAATATCAAAACCGGTGGACGGTTTATCAAAATATTAAAAAAACCTGCGGAACCAGTTTCTTCTTCATAATAAAGCAGTATGTAAATGTGCAGCATGAAAAACATTTACTTTATTAATAAACTAGTAAGAAAAAACTAAAGTCGGGTGGAACAGAATAAATAGAATTATTGACAAGATTTATCAATATTGTTTTCCTAATAATTACGATCTATAAAAAATATAAGTATATATCGATGCTATATCTAAATCTGAAGCGATTTTCTAATCGGTCTTTTTTCGACGTAGGCCGAATTAGGGCCGATTATTAGTTTTTTTTGCCGAATGTCGAAGTCGAAGCCGAATAATCGGTCGACCTTTAGCCTTATATGCAAACTAGGGATATATATATCGTCATCAGAAACGAAAAAGGTCGTAACAACAAGAAAAATGGAAATTCAGTTTTTGATGGATTTCGGTACACTGCATAAAAAAACACATCCTGGCTAATTTTTAGCGGCGTAATGTTAAAAATGACGAATTTGTTTACGAAAGTCAAAAGGGCCTAACAACAATTGTTTTTCTTTTTTCATAGTTAAAAAAATTATATTTCACGCAATTTTCACAAACAAGTTATAAATCATGTTTGTGTGATTTTATATATGCATCATTATGTTTAGATATTATCCTGAAAACCCCGTTTTTCTAACGACAGCACTTTTCATTTTATTTAGTTTTTTTGCTTCTCCTGTAAAATTTTCAAATATGATGATATGCCCTTTTTCGTTTCTGATGACGATATATACTATTATATGCGGATCATTCCTAAAACTGAACCAATTTTCTTTAAATTGGGCAGGGGTATTTAAATTGGGTAAAAAAGGTTCTGATTTAGGTATAGACCGCCAAATATATTTTCCTCCAATTTAGCTATACAAGCTTTATTTTACTGACCTTTGTTACGACAATTGGCAAATCCCTTTTCGGGATAATTTGCTATATGAACAAAAGTTATAGCCATATTAATTTGTATTTTCACAAAATATGTAATTTTTATACCCTACACCACTCTGTGGTACAGGGTATTATAAGTTTGTTTCACGGCAGATGTTTGTAACACCTGAAAATAACACAGCTAGACCCACCTTAAAGTCTACCGATCGACTCAGAATCACTAGCTGAGTCGATTTAACCATGTCCGTCCGTCTGTCCATGTAAAGTTGTTCGTCGACTACAGGTCGCAATTTCACTCCGATCGTTCTGAAATTTTGCAGTTTAGAGTATTTCGCAGCTGTTAAGATCGTTATTGAATTTGGTTGAAATCGGTTAAGATTTAGCTATAGCTCCCATATATATGTTTCGTCCGATTTTGCCCTTTAGTCCTGTAGAAGCTGTATTTTACATCCAATCGTTTTGAAATTTAGAATGGTAGAGTTTATTGATCCATGAACCAACACTGCCGAATTTGAAGAAAATCGGTTAAGATTTAGCTATAGCTCCCATATATACATATGTTTCGTCCGATTTGGCCCTTTAGTCCTATAGAAGCTGTATTTTACATCCAATCGTTTTGAAATTTAGAATGGTAGAATTTCTTTAGCCATGAACCAACACTACCGAATTTGAAAAAAATCGGTTAAGATTTAGCTATAGCTCCCATATATATGTTTCGTCCGATTTTGCTCTTTAGTCCTGTAGAAGCTGTATTTTACATCCAATCATTTTGAAATTTAGAATGGTAGAGTTTCTTGATCCATGAACCAACACTACCGAATTTGACGAAAATCGGTTAAGATTTAGCTATAGCTCCCATATATATGTTTCGTCCGATTTGGCCATTTAGTCCTATAAAATCTGTATTTTACATCCAATTGTTTTAAAATTTAGAATAATACAGTTTCTTGATTTATGAACGAACATTGCCGAATTTGACGAAAATCGGTTAAGATTTAGCTATAGCTCCCATATATATGTTTCGTCCGATTTGGCCATTTAGTCCTATAAAAGCTGTATTTTACATCCAATCGTTTTGAAATTTAGAATGGTACAGTTTCTTGTTCCATGAACCAACATTGCCGAATTTTAAGAAAATCGGTTAAGATTTAGCTATAGCTCCCATATATATGTTTCGTCCGATTTGGCTCTTTAGTCCTATAGAAGCTGTATTTTACATCCGATCGTTTTGAAATTTAGAATGGTAGAGTTTCTTGATCCATGAACCAACATTGCCGAATTTGAAGAAAATCGGTTAAGATTTAGATATAGCTCCCATATATATGTTTCGTCCGATTTTGCTCTTTAGTCCTGAAGAAGCTGTATTTTACATCCAATCATTTTGAAATATAGAATGGTACAGTTTCTTGATCCATGAACCAACACTACCGAATTTGAAGAAAATCGGTTAAGATTTAGCTATAGCTCCCATATATATTTTTCGTCCGATTTGGCCCTTTAGTTCTATAGAAGCTGTATTTTACATCCAATCGTTTTGAAATTTAGAATGGTAGAGTTTCTTGATCCATGAACCAACACTGCCGAATTTGAAGAAAATCGGTTCAGATTTAGCTATAGCTCCCATATATATATTTCATCCGATTTGGCTCTTTAGATCCAATCGTTTTTATACTCTACACCACACTGTGGTACAGGGTATTATTTAAGTATAAAATGTCCCAAAAGTAAATTTATGTAAACAATATATACATGAATTACAAAATTTATATATTACGAGAGTGGTGTAGGGTATTATATAGTCGGTCCCGCCCGACTTTAGCCTTTCCGTACTGGTTAATGATATTTCAGTGTCAAAACGATAGCGGAAGTCAACATTTTCATCATGGTAAAGTTGACTTGCCTGCAACGTTTGGAAATCATTAAAAATTACAGTGTTCGCAACTTTAACAGCGCTTACTCCAATTTTCGGCCGTAAAAATCGTCCCACCCGACAGGCTGTGCGTGCTATAGTGGATACAATTGAATCCAAATATTCACTTTTGGATGTTTCGGCGCCAAAGAGACGCCGTACCGCTCGAAGCGACGAAAATATCGCCGCCGTAATTGTCTCCGTTCGATTGGGCTCTGGCAAAGTTAATGTTATATTCTTAATGGAAAACCCTACACTTATAGTCAAGAAGAGACTTTTACCACTGATCCTGTAGTTTGTATTTTTTATACCCTACACCACACTGTGGTACAGGGTATTATAAGTTTGTTTCATGGCAGATGTTTGTAACACCTGAAAATAACACAGCTAGAC